>OX155956.1:22014639-22142320 GCA_944548615.1 Micropterix aruncella
AAGATATATATATATATATATATATATATATATATATTTATATATATATATATATATATATATATATATATATATATATATATATATATATATATATATATATATATATATATATATATATATATATATATATATATATATATATATATATATATATATATATATATATATATATATATATATATATATATATATATAACATATATATATATATATAACCTTTCTTTATAACAACCTTAACCATCCTACCGCCCCCTCCTACCTAATCGAAAAATTTAATCACTTAGGAAGTCATGGTCTTCTACTCCATTCCAGTCAGGATAGAAACATCGCGATTCCCACTCATAATTCATATTTTTTTGCTTATTCCTTCACCGTTCATGCAACTAGACTATGGAACCAGCTCCCGTCAAATATCAGAAGAGACACCAGCGGTTTCTACTTTTCAATTGTCTTTGTGGAAGCATTTCATGTCTTTAAATTCCTAGTTATCCTACGTCTAATCCCATCCTCTCGTATCCTCGCTCCTTGCGAATATACCAAATCCTAATTATATTTTTAAAAAATGGCATTTTTGTTACTTGATTAATTTTTGCTATGTAATAAGTTTTTCTTTGTTTATTTTATCAATTGGCATCAAAAATTTTACACTTCAAACGTTGGCTGTGAGAGATTGTATTTTAGGCAATTAGTCCGCCTGTTGTATGTTTTTTTCTTAAAATGTGCAATAAATAATTTCTATCTAACTTCTTAAATGCCTATATCTATCTTATTAATTGAGTCCGACAAAAGATAGAGTCTTATTTATTAAGTCCGACTGGTAGTAATACCTAATAAATACTTAAAATATTTATAGCGGTAGTGATCGCGCTAAGGCACAAGAGTTTAAAAAAATATGTGTTTATTGCTAAATAACTACCTAAAATTTGAAAATCACTGAATTTATATTTTACACATAATACTGAATAAATATATGACCTGAATTAACAATCAAAATTAGGACTTTGGATTTAGGGTACATTTCAAATTTTTGTGACCGGCAAAATCATATTTGACGATCTTCGAACATACAGTACCATATATATACATACCTGTGATCGGAGAACTTATTATAGACTTCAGATATATCGTCAACGAGATGACGAAGTCTTAAAAAGCTTTTGGTCATATTTCCAAACGGAATCCATGGTTCCAAGAATGGAATTTTAGTTTCGTCGAATTTTCTGTACGCGTTCTTGAAGTAATACCTCACTACAATTAACAACGTAATTAGCAGAATATGCAAATCATATGGAAACCAAGCCGCCATGGTCGATTGCTATTTTATTTTTTAAACCACTCTTATTTTCGGAACACTATCATGGACATGATCGCCCAAACAATGCCGGCACACTGATATAATTAATGACGACAACAACAAGGACAACGCGATTATACGATTGAGCTCATCAACTTTACTGCAGAGACGCTTGTATGAAATAAAAATAACGGCTTATCAGGGTCATTTAGGGGAGAATAGGAACATCTAACACACTCTTAAACAGACCGTTTCTACTTTTATCATTGTATTACACTAAACAAGTTTTCTTTTAAAAGCAAGTAATGATCACTATCATTAGTACTACAACTCATCGTGAGTCTTAGCTTCGTCAAGAATCTTCCATTCTTATAAAGGCAATTCACATTACTTATGTAACTAATTGTTATGTATAACTAATATTGTTATCACGAATATTTTATCTAGTTTTCGAAAATTGGACGCTATTATTTTAAAACATAAGCGATTGCAATTATATAAGACCCCCAAACTCCCCTAAATTTGCAAAATAGTTGAGAAACAGGAAAATCAACACGAAAATTATCGTTAAATTAAGCATTAAGTACCAACATTACCAAAAATGCTATACAAAGATATTTGTATAACATTTATGTTATACCAAATTTTGCCTCTAATTTCCTTTACCACCATTGGCCAAATATATCTTCGAGGATAATTTTCTTTAAAACTAATTTCTTTGAATGAAATAGATAATCGTATATATTTTCTCAGTAAAAAGTAATACACATATTCTAATGGTACTTAAAGAACCACATACATGATGAGTTAATTAACCAGCATCATTAAAGGGAGCATACAAGCAACTTTTGATAAAAAAATGTGAAAAAATATATATTTTTAAAGAGTTGTATTTTAATATTTTTTTAATATTATAAAAAGCGCTGATCCGATGCGCCATCTAGCAATAGGTGAAATATCGATAAAATTGTTTATTAGCGATATTTTACTTTACTGATATATGGCGCAGCGCGCTCAAACGCTTGTCAAAATGTTATTTAGACAAGTTCTTTAAATTTTCAAATAAAAAAAATTTTTTTTTTTTAAAAATAGGTATATATTTTTTTGTTTTTCCCATTTCTTCAAGCATACTGATTCAGCCCCTTGAAAGATGCCGGTTAATTAAAACTCACCCTGTATACTCGTATAGGTTTACATCACTCACTAAAATCTGTGAAAATATTTTTTTACAAATTCGTCTACCAAATTGATTTTATATCAAAACACTCATCCCCCGAACACTCGAAATTCGTAGTCTGTGAGTTTATTGAAGGAATTAGTTGAAATAAAATATATTTAGTAATGGTAAAAATACTATATGGGTTTAATAGATAAGGAGAATTTATTAGATTTTTTTTGAAATAGGTAATAGGAAATGAAAAAAACAGAACTTAATGAATAGCTGTAGTAGTTATTTTCGTTTTTCGCCGTGTTGTTATTACAGCCGTAATAATAATTAAGGGATATTATGGGAATTAGGGAATAATATGCGAATTAAATAATATCCTAACAATACACTCCTAGCCCTTCGTATCGTCCTATTTTCTGTAAATATGCTCAAGAAATAAAACCAATAATACATTTCTTGTAAACAGTTTTTATGAAAATAATATCTTATTGGTATGTATGCACCAGATTTATTAATAAAGCTTCAAGGTTTACAAAAATGTTACGAATAATAATATATTCAAACTATAATATCCAAATGCTAATTCCTGGGTTCAAAAGTCATCCAAAATCCATTCTTTGGCCTGAACGTAAACGCGTCATTAGCCAGTTTTAAGGGCACAGTGGTCCTCGTTTCATCCAATTTCATATTGAACTTTGACATAAGCGAATACACCATTACTTTTACTTCCATAAGGGCATATCGCGAACCTGTCAAAGTTAAAATTCACATAAAAATATTATAAAAATAAGAAAAACAGCTTTTAATTTACCTATGCAATTTCTCGGTCCAACTCCGAATGGTAGGTAAGTGTACGGTTGAATGTTTCCTTTATTTTCCTCAGAAAATCTTTCAGGATCGAATGTTTCGGGATTTGGCCAATAATTTGAGTCGTGATGGATCGAATAAATCGGTACCCAAATTAAATCATTGGGAAGTAACTAAAAAAAATGTTTGTTAAGTAAACTAAACTTTTCAACGTGACAGTTCATAATTTACTCATATATTGTCAACTTCTTTTGAGTTAGGCGGTGATTGCCGAGAAAATATATTCAATGTTCAACTTTAAAATATTCATTTTTTTTTCAATAAAAAAGGCTTTAAACCATAAACGTCGTATATGTCTATTACCTCATATACAACGCTCTATATGCTCAATGAAATGAAAGAAGAAACTTCAATCTGGGATTTTCTTCGCTGCTTTTTATGTAGCTTTTACTAATTTTATTTTACATCGAATTATCATCCTATAAAAGGATTTCTTTACAAACCATATCAAATATAAAAAATATCATACAGTTCCTAACAATGTTTCTTTATAATTTTTTGGAGGTTTCTATTTTTATAGTTTTTTAGGTTTTTTATTTCTATACGTTTTTTATTTCTATATTTTGAAACGGCCTTTGCGAAAGTGATGAATGTGTTTTAATTTTGTTTTTTCGCTTAATTTGTCTCAATTGAAGGCATTTTGTGCTGCATAAAGATAAGCCCTATTTTTGAGATATATGGATGAATAGTGATCGTTAATCGACTGTAAAGGGACCCTTAAACTTACATTGCACAGTCGATAGTCGTGCACATCCGGTAAGTACATCTCATTCAAACATAAGCATTTCCCAATCCAGCTGGGATTTCCTTCGCTGCTTTTTATGTAGCTTTTACTAATTTTATTTTATATCGAATTATCATCCTATAAAAGGATTTCTTTACAAACCATATCATATAGATATATATATATATATATATATATATATATATATATATATATATATATATATATATATATATATATATATATATATATATATATATATATATATATATATATATATATATATATATATATATATATATATATATATATATATATATATATATATATATATATATATATATATATATATATAAGATAAAATTGTATAATATTGTTAATATTTGATTGGTTTTTTGTAAAATTTCTTTTTTTAAGAATTCGTTTAAAGGATGACACTTTGATGAAAAAAAAAATAATGACAAAAGCGGAATGACATACCGAAAATTCGATTTGAAATTCGAATATATCCACTCTTTAAAAGGACGATATTATACAATTTTATCTTATGTTTTGAACTCTTGTAAATATCATATAGCCTTAAGTATAAACTTCTCGACCAGAAATTACGATTTATATCTTATTTCATGGCAACGAGCAAATGAAGTATTTTATTTTTATTTTCATTTAATGGCTGGCTGATAGCGAGCCCAGCAATGGTATATCGTCCTTTTAAAGAGTGGATATATTCGAATTTCAAATCGAATATTCGGTATGTCATTCCGCATTTAAGAGACGATTCATTGTGACTTTTTTCATTGTTTTTGCTTTAATTTGTCTTTAATAAAGACATTTTATTTTGGTTTGCAAAAGGATACACTTTGTTTTTGAGATGTGGATGAAGGGCGATCGTTCGCTAGCGATAAAGGGATCCCATTAAACCTACATTGCACTGTCGAAAGTGGTGCTCATCCAGGCATACATCTCATTCAAAATAAGCATTTCCCAATCCAGTCCGGGAAAACCTTCCAGCTATGAAAGTGGCTTTTATTATTTTTATTTTTTCCACAAAGTGTCATCCTTTAAACGAATTCTTAAAAAAAGAAATTTTACAAAAAACCAATCAAATATTAACAATATATATATATATATATATATATATATATATATATATATATATATATATATATATATATATATATATATATATATATATATATATATATATATATATATATATATATATATATATATATATATATATATATATATATATATATATATATATATATATATATATATATATATATATATATATATATATATATATATATATATATATATATATATATATATATATATATATATATATATATATATATATATATATATATATATATATATATATATATATATATATATATATATATATATATATATATGTATATATATAAAATTATGAACAAACCTTGATTCCATCATTTGATCCTTCTTTACTAGGTGGAAAATTATATTCCTTGGTGCATACACGGTCAGCCATCGGTGATGACCAGATTCTCAGGGTTTCTATCAAATAAAAATAGTATTATTAATTGTTCTGATAATATAAAATTTCTACCAAAAAAAAAACACAAAAACATTTTACAAAAAAAAACTAATGGTATATAGATTATAATATTTTATTGGAGGTCATAGTCCTTGTCATGTTTGTGTTTAATGTAAATCAGGACTTACTATTTACATAACAGCTACATCCCTGTAATACTTAGTGTGCGATAGATATTAGATATATCGATATCTATTGAATATATCGAAATCGATACACGGTCCAGTGGCATAGTGGTTAAGTTGTTTGATCTTACATTGCAAGGTTCCAGGTTCGATTTTCCATTTTCCGTTAAGATAAAATTTTTGGGTCACCATTATCCGTTAAGATAAAATTAACGGAATTAAATTTCGATTCTGTCGATCAAATGCAATATTAAGACACACACTTACACACATATTACACGCACATATACATATAAACACTTCATAGTAGGGTTGCTTGAAAGATATTATAATATGACAATAAACCCGCAATATTATGAAAGTTCGCAATGCAGAGTATAAACAAACATATAATATAGCAAAATACGAGTATGCAACTTATGGTAAAATACTTCTGTACGTGTATGAAACTAAGTAGTTGTCAGTAAGATACTATATTTATTTTGTTTAACAATAAAATACCTACCTGAAACAACCATATCGAGATAATTGAGTTTCTTCATTATATCATAGCTAAGAGTATCGCCATTTTCTTCTACTGATAAGTCTACTTCATCATGTAATTTCTTCTGAATTTCGGGATTCGCTGCTATCTCGTACATAGTGAAACACGCGATGGTAGCAGCAGCATCGAAACCAGCAAGGAAAAACACTAAAGCTTGTGCTGTCAAGTCGTCATCCTCCCATTCTATAAAATACAAAATTAAAATTGGAGATTGCTGGCTCTATACGAATATATTATTTCTGTAAGACTAATTTAGCGACTGGGAATATGATCGAGAAATAACAAGCGGAGTAACACAAGGTTCAGTATCGAACCGCTACTAATCAATAAATACATAGAGCTGTTTATCAATGGTAAGACTTGTTTTACAACGATGTGATTGGTACTGGAGATCATCTCAAATTGGAGCATATCACTGCCAATCCATAAAGAAACAGTCTCTTCTTAAGAAAATCCAACGCTCGTAACCTAATAATGCTTCGATGATACAAGATATCGCTGATATAATTATCATAAATAAAATCTCCTTGAGATAATGCAAGGAACAGTTAGGTTCAAATAGGTTCAAAATTCTCCACAAATAAAAATATAAAGGAAAGTGGGACCTAAAATATCCTAAACAACTACTTAAAACTTTGGCCACGCATTAAATTAAAAAAATCGGTTTTGATACCCCAACATTATCGCGGCAAGTAGTCAAGGACTGATTTGATGTAAATATTAATTTCATAAATAAAATCGACGAGGGCTCACTCTCGGTCGGTGCACCAACTCGGCTGGGTCCCATTGCGACGACTCAGTTGGCCCGGTTCGTTTTTCGGCTAGCCTCTGGCGGCTCGGCGTAATATTTGATAAAAATATATAGCGGAATTTAAATATCATTAGTGCAGCTTGTATATGAGATATAACAACCAAAATTTTACAATGTGATTTAGTCCCAACAAAGCATCTGCAGTGTACCAAATTGCTAGTGCCGAAGTCCAATATTTCAATGATGTTATATGACTACGGCGCCTGGTGTACCGATTTCAAATACAAGATTTTCAACTCTTGATAAGTCAATCTTTCAAGTCTTTCAAATGATGCCTGGATACCAAATTACCAAAATCGGATTAAGCGACTGGGCGCTATCACAGAGGAATATAGTATAAACAGACACACCCACAGATACACACACACACACACACACACACACACACACACACACACACATACATACACACAAATACTTCAATATGGAAATGGTCTTAATCGTCTCAGAATGCTCAAAATGGATATGTTTGTCTTCATCTCGAAAATATTTTTTTGCGCATTCAAAGTACTTTCCCTCCTTGTCGGTTGGTGGGTAGGGAAAATAATATGGGCATAGGTATAATTCTAATTAAACTCGTATGTAGTACAAAATACTCACTTCTTTTGACAATACCAATGTAATCACTAGATTCTTCAACTGTCGCAAATCCAGCTGAACCCCCGTCTGCTTGTTCCTCGTATTTGAGCGTACCCTTTTTCGCCTCTATCAACAGATTAATCATATCTGGCCTGTAAATGCTTTCCTTTTCTCTTTGTTTCATAGTACTCTGGACTAAATTTCTATAGAAATTACTGTCTTTTTTACTAAATATGCGAATTTTGAAGAACTGAAATGAAAATAATTCGATTTTAAAATACGCCAAATAATCATTCGCATCAGCACTATTTTCAGAATTTCATCAGCATACAGTGCTTAATAAATCTTGTATTTTTTTTATTTTCAAAACTTTAAGTTTATACTTCTGTCCTCAATGAGCCCGATTGTGTTTCTTTGTGAACTAAAACTGAAATTAGTTCAAGCGAACGAGATAGAGCAATTCGTTAGAGTGGAATATGAAACGAACGTTGGTCGATAAAAACTATCTGTCGAACACTCGTCCAAATAAATTTGAACACATTCCGTGCGGTGCTAGATTCAGATGCTTTACCTTTGGTGGGTATTTTTAATACGAAAAAGTGATAAAAGTTCATTTCACATTCCGCTCTAGTGTATTTCCCTGCCCCTCACACGAACTAATATCCGATTTTAGTTCACGAAGAAACGCAATCGAGCCCAATGTCTGATTTGCTTTAGATGCGATTTTAGGATTATACCATTTACGACCCACTTGACTAGGCCAAGTAACCACCCAACTTTTTAATTTATTTTTAAGCGGTCAGTGGCCTTAGCCAAGTTTTAAACCGGAACCAGTTTGCGTCAGAGCCATCTATACTTAGTAATTTGTAATTGCTCCCCTAGGTTTTAATTTCGACGGCTAGACATTTCGGCGCAGTGCAGCAAGTGAATTTGTTGAAATTTTGTTGTTTTAGTCATTAATGAGCGACAAGTGATATTATACTGGTAAAATATTTCTTGTAACAAACTATTTATTGCAAAAAAACTATGTATGTACATAGTTTTAGTTACTGAATAAATACTAAAGCCGGTGGCCTGTAACCACTGGTACTCAATAATAATAAAACGTATTTTATAATTGTGTAATAATCGAAACAAAAAAAAATATGTACAAGAATTAGTCAATCAATGTAAATATTTATTTTTCTAATTTGGGCAGCAAAGGGTTAATAATTTCTCGATAATATTAAAACAAATGACTAATAGTCGTCGTCCTTTCAACACTTACCGCCATAATTTTAGGAAAAGTCATATAGCCGAAGAATTTTAAGCCAGTTACTGCATTAATATTAGTTGTTTTCTTGCCCACGACATAAAATTCATTGTCCTTTTCATGAAGTGAGTCCACTCTTAGCCCAAATGCTGTTGTCGCTATTACGTCGCTCGTGTAGCGCGTGCACAGGTCTTTCAGGTCCAGAGTCACGGATTGTTTATCTAAAATTTGTAAATCATTAGCATTTTCATATTTAACTATATATCAGGTGATTGCATGAGTTCGAGCCCGATTTTTATAGATGTCTCAAACTTTCTCTATGGCAGATATTCGCTGTTTATGATTCGTTTTGTTGCGTGCACTGAAAAGGTGACCGTTTTGTGTCATCATCACGTCAGATATTGTTCAATAAATGTTCTGTGCAAATCGTGATTTTTGAAAATTGGTACGGATAAGATGCATTTGCGGCATGTAATGCTATATGAATTTTAGAAAGGCGTGAGTGTTGGGACTGCGAAAAAAAAACAGAGTGTTTATTTGGACCATACCTCTACTCTGCGGACCATTAGAAGTGGTTTGGCAGATTCCGAAATGGGGATTTCAACTTAGATTAGCATTGCTCTGGACGACTTTCTGGTATTGATGAGACATTGTGTGTTCAATAGTGCAAGAAAATCCAAAGAGGAATAGAATATTAACAACGCGACCGCTTTTCGCCATTTTAAAAAAGCTTGGATACATTTCTAAGCTCTATTTAGGTGCCGCATCTCCTCATTGAAATGAATAAGCTAAATCGCATGAAGATGGCCATTTCTCTACTCACAAGAAACGAAACTGAACCGTTTTTAAATCGAGTCAATAAGAAGTGGATCCTGCATAATAAACTGCAGCGCAACAAAAATCTGCTGAGGGAGCATAAACCGTCACCAAAGCTGGGCTGCATCCTTTGAAGTTGTTGCTCTGTGTTTCGTGGGATTACAGAAAAAATATTCATTTTGAGCTTGCCCAACGCGGCGAATCCATTACAGCTGACAATTACTGTGAGCAATTGACTAAACTCAACGCGGGAATTCGAGAAAAGCGACCAGTTCTGGCCAACCGGAAAGGCATCATATTCCGTCACGACAATGCTAGACCGCATATACCTAAAGAAACACTGCGAGTTCGAATGGGAAATTCTCCAGCATCCACCATATTCCCCATTACTGCGCCTTCAGATTTTTATCTGTTCCAAACTTTACAGAAAAGTTTAAATATGGAAAATTAAAGTTTCGTAAAAACTGTAGAAAACCACCTCGTAAACGTTTTTCAAACAAAACCAAATAGTTTCTTCAGAAATGGAATCGGCAAGATTGATAATCGTTGAAAAGCAATTCTAGAGAAGAATAGAAATTAATGATATTACTATCTTTAAAATTTAACGCGTTTAAGATTACCCTTAAATTGGGCACGCACTTCTGCAATCATCTGATACTTCTCTGCCTTATTTGAAGCTTACTTCCTGCTTTATTCTTGCCGATTTCGCCAATTAGATATTGGTTTACTTGACGTCCACAGTCAGACATGAATTTGCACATGTTTTTCATTTTGGAGCCAGTAAAAGCAGGACTGAGGGTCGATCGCATATCCTTCCATTTATCACCTACGATAATAATGTTATTAAAGAAATACTAATGGCTAATAAATATATGCATTTTTATTTATTTATGCATGACTTCTTCAGAATTTAAGATTTCAATAATCGTAAACAATATATAAATACTTCAAAATGTATCAATCTAACATTTTGAATACATATTTTCTGTCGGACATAATTAACCAAAAATAGAGCGGAGTCGGGTAAGTATATAAAAAAATAAGTAAATAATAAATAAATAAATAAATAAATATGTTGACAATCGTAAAGGGCTCTCTAGACGATCAAGCATGCTTGTCAAGCATTGCTTCGCGGGCTGGGTGGGGATCGTAAACCGCAGGGAATTGCAAATATATTTTTTTTATATTTACTAAAAATGCCTAATTTTGTAGTTTTATACCACGGAGTCACGTCATTCACCAATGAATTAAGTCTAATTAACGTGAGTCCCTGGTATAAACTACAAAGTAAAGCATTTTTGGTAAATATAAAAATTATATATTTGCATAATTCCTGCGGTTTACGATCCCCTCCCAGCCCTCGACGCGATGCTTGACAAGCATGCTTGATCGTCTAGAGAGCCCCTAACTCTCTTCTCACATAGGGAAACTAAAAATAAAGTAAAACTGGTTGGCGACAGGAGTTGGGGGCTACCACGCAACCAATACTCTCATACGGCACTACTTCTTATGTACAGTTCGCACGCGACCTTCGTGGAGAGTGTGGGGTATGAAGCGACGGTCGGGGGCGGAGTAATCCGCCCGCTTTCCCAGCCCCCGATTCCTCGGAACTCGCCCGTGAACTGTACGTTTAAGTATTTCAATTATATTTCCATGCATCGCCGCGTCGCGTCGTACTCAAATCACGTCATTGTGACTTTTTATTTTAAAGTCCCGCCATGCAGATTCATCGTCCTAACCTATCGGTCATACATTATTGAAAAATAAAAATACAGCCCTATATTTCTAGTTTATAGTTACACAATAGTTTGACCTAATCGATAGGAAACACCATAAAATCTGCAATAAAATTACAACAAGACTACTCGGCCTTTTGACAAGATTGTTACAAGATTGTGACAAGATTGTGACAAGATTGAGACAAGATTGTAACAAAAACCCAGCTTAATAAGGGGCTAGTCTCAACGTCATATTTTACCGGTCGAACGTAGATGTTAGTAGACTGTAAACCGATAGAAATGATAATACAATCAAATTACAAATTATAATTATATAACAATCTTTATTATTTTTTTGTCAAAACTTTTTTTTAATATAAAAAAATATATATTCCTGCTATTTGTTCGCATAATCTGCCATTCGGCCAGGTCTGCCACTACGCCATCGTACCCAACTCTCCCTATACGCATATTTTGGAATAGAAGATGCAACCATCTAGATACGGTAAACAATACATTAAATTATATACCTCTTAAGAAAAATAGGCCTTTTCCGAAAAGCTCATCTATATCTTCGTTGATAAAGGACTGATGATTCAAAAAATGGTCAAAGTCCTTTACTGTGATACGTTTAATCATTTCAGGGTCGCGTATCATCAACACTGGTTTGTCCATTTGAAAGAAGCCAACGTACCTATCAACGTTAATAAAATTATTATCAGAGACACCAACTATGCGGTAAACAAGGCGTTACTATACATACGTATACGAGAAGAATTACTTATAGGGAAAGTGCTTGACTATTATTATTTAGCACGAGGAGATAAGCAAAACATCTAGATAATTGGTTTCGTTTAGTTAACAACGTAAGTGGTTATGAAAACTAAATAAACAGTCGACAGTTGAAAATGATGGATCCTTCGGCTTAACAATATAAGTGGTAATAAAATATGAGACTTGAGGATCCTTCAATCATTTAATCATTAAAATTATAAAGCATGTTGAGGTATGAAAAAACGATTTTATAATAACCTACAAAACCAATTTGAATTTGCGTATACCTTAATTGAATACTTAAACTTAATTTAAACTAAACAAATCGGAATAAAAAATAAAACGTTGGAAAAAAAACTAAGTGAAGAATACATACTTGTAATCAGGAAGCTTATGAAAAGTAAACTTAAAATTAACATTTGAAAATGAAGGATCCTTCAATTAATCAATCAATAAATTTCTAAAGTATGGAGTATGGGGAGACGATTTTGTAATAAACGACAAAACCAATTTGAATCAGCGTAGAACTTAATTTAATTAATTTGAATAATAAATAAAACTTTGGGAAAAGAAAAATAAACCAATAATACATACTTGTGATCAGGGAACTTATTATAGACTTCAGATATATCATCAACGAAGTGCCGGCGCCTCAACAAACTTTTCATAACATTTCCAAACGGTACCCAAGGTTCCACGAATGGAACTTTAGATTCGTCGAATCTTCTGTATGCGTTCTTGAAGTGATACCACACAACAAACAACAAGGTAACTAGTAGAATATGCAAGTCGTATGGAAACCATGCCGCCATGGTGGTTTTTTTTCTTTCAAAACAGTATTACGGGCGATAGCGACCGAACAAAGAAGTTGAACAGTCGACAATGAATACAGGCGAGAACACCAAGCCTGCATGATTGAACAATTAACTTAAATGGCAATGACACAAGGAAAAACGTATCAATTGAAGTAACGGTTATATTTGGGTTATTTATAGGGGAGAATGGGGAATTGCGAACATTTGGCTGAACAGATCCGCGATCAGTAGACATCTGATTATAAAGGGATAGTGTTATTGGCTCAAGTGTAGTGACTTTGAGGGACTGCTGGTGCAAATCATCGTTTTGGGAGGAGTATCAAATAAACAAAAAGTTACTATTGAGATATTAAGGATGTAATTCAATTTAAAATATACATTCGAACAATGTTAAAATAACATCCTAAGTTAATTTTGATTTAAAACTTAAATTTATATTTCTTAACCCCTTGAGTATGATACGACCAAATCTGGTTCTGAAACAATTATCCGTTGAGTATGATACGACCAGATCTGGTTCCGCGTTTTTTTCACTTCTTTGACGTTCTCATATTTATTCATAATTATCTAATTGTTTTACAAAATGATATTTCAATATTCTATATTCGAAATTTCAATGCAATCATTGTGCAGTTGTTCTTTTTATGATTGGTGTAGTAGTTTCGTAGTTATAGTACTTTAAGGTCGATGTCGCCGAAAATCCTGCAAAAGAGACAGATGCATCCATGAAAATACCCATTTACTCCAAGGGTTAAAAGATGAAACACAAAATTAGATTGACCTGAAGTTTACATATATAAAAATACGTATTAATATTTTGAAACCAACTATGTATTAAAGAAAGAAATAAAAACGTTTTACCATTACAAGAAGCATACTTTAACCGTGAAAAATACAACATTTAGTCAATGATGACATGTAGAAGTTCGTTATAAAAAATAAAAAAACGTTTATTTATTATTGACAACTAAACAAAGAAAAACCTACGATTGTTAAAAAAATATGAAGCTATGAATGCTAAATATTTCTAACTCAGTGTGTGTGGTATTATTTGTTCTTTTGATTGATTGTTTGCTAGCTTGAATGCACTCTATCGTATGTTTCCACATTGTGCAGAATTCTGTGTAAATTGGGCTAATAAACCTGAATATCGAGTAAGTATCTACGTGAAAGAAATATGAAACAAATAAAATAACTCTTTGTACTCTTTTTCCTTTGTGTTTAGTCTCACTTTCAATGTTGCCAGTTGCGCTGCCAGAATTAGTACCTAATCAGATTTTTTTTAAAAAACGGTCATGTCTGATGTGATAGAAGTATGACTAGCGCGCCTTCTGGAGGACCAATTTCAACTACAATCATCTTTTCAACTCTTGCCATAACCAAATAATGCCTGCATGCCAAATTTCAGGTTACTTTTTACAGGTTTACTAATTTCAGGTTACAATGCCAAGTTACTTTTTAAAAGGCAGACGAGTAGATTTATTTTATTTCTTTCTCAAAAATACTTTCCATTGACGTAAAATTGTTGTTTCTTTGTATTAATTTAATGTTTTTTGGTAATAATTTGGTTTATTTTTTTTAAACTGACCCGTAAACATCTAATAAAAAGAAATCGGACGAGAATCTTCAGAAAGAAGGAATGCATACTTTCTGAATACCTTTTTAATGACTTAAATAACCATTAGTTACTGAAATTAAGATTTAAGGGTATTCGTTAAAAAGAAATAATAATAACCTACGTTTGATTATTGTCCTGAAATTCTTAATCGCCCCACTTTCCCCTAACTGCCCCGAATTTGACACAGGAAAAATATATTTTTTAAAAAGAAAATATATTATGGAATGGATCACGACCCAACAGTTAACTTTTTGATAATTATTTATTATTATCCTCTAAATTGGATTAACGGAAACCGAAACAAGCCTGGGTTACCCATAAATGTATGGTACTACAACTTTTAAAGTTTCTTATAGGATACATAATTAAAATGCGGCAACGTATTTAAGGGTTGTTAAAGATGGCAACAAAGTGTAAGTAAATTGTACATCAATGTATAACTCTCTCTGCCTGTACATTGATATCCTTTTAAATCTTCCATAAATAGTGCATAAACTTTTAATTGTTTTAATATTACAGAAGTTTCTGCCACAACACGTAATTAAATGCCACATCGATATAATATAACTTTGCCTGCCTTTACATTGTTGTTCTATTGAAACCTCCATAATGCAGCAACTTGCGATTTTGTTAATATTAAGAGAGTTTTCTCCACAACACGTACTTAGATGTCACATCAATGTTTAACTTTGCCTTCTTTACATTGTTGTTCTATTGATACTTCCATAAATGTAACAAACTTTTAATTTTATTAATATTAACATTGTTTCTTCCGCAGCACATACGTAGACACAAGATCAATGTTTTTCTTTGTACGACTATAAGAGTTCGATACATTAAAAAGAAACACAGTAGAATGAAAAAAATATACTGGTAAGTTTCTAATTTACACAGAAAATAGGTAAAAAACGGAAGTGGATATAATTATACCAAAGAAATTCCGTACTATTTATCCTGCGTCATTTAAAATGAGAAGTATTGTCGCAAAATGATACTAGCATAAAAATACAATAAAGGCTAAAAGCTTAGCTATCTACAAAATATTATTAGAAACTAACAAATGAAATAAGTCCACTCGAAATTTCTAACTTAATCATATTTTTCGTAAATTGGTTTTAATGTGTTAGAAGCCTACCGATTACACTAGCCAAAAAAATTTTACTTTTTTTCTGTAACATTGATGAAAACAGTTCATCTTTATGTTTTGAAGGTTGCTGAACATGGAAATGATAACGAAAATGAGAGTTTAGCTCTTGTTTTTAAGTTATTTGGGCTTTCAGAATTTCATTATGTATTTACCTTGTAGTTCTCCCTCTGAGAAAGTTCACTGATAGCGCAATCGCTTGTATTTTGTTGCTGGTAATTCCCTGATTAGCGTTCAGCAATAATTCGCCAACAATGATTTACTCCATTTTCCCTGGTCCTTTTCTTCCTGTTTCTTGGTGGAAACGTTCTAAATTTCTTGGTGGACGCGTTCGCCAAGTTCGTCGCTATCAGCACCACAGTTTTCGTGTAATAAGTCAAAGTGTGAATATAAGAAGTGTAACGTTAAAGACATGTTACACCCCAGTATATCGTAGCACTGCAGAAGATTTTCCACAAGATCCTTATGGCTTTCTGCCTTATGATCTCCAAGGAAGTTTGTAGACCTTTGAAAAAAATAGAGCTAATTATGGATTTTCATGGTCGTTTTCGTGATCAGCGTGGTCGATTAGTACACAACAACCTACTTTGTTTTTATTGCATTTTTACTGTTGGCTAGTGTTACTTGTCATCATTTTCGGTGACACTGGCCGATGCGCTGTTTTATTACGCCCCCCCCCCCCTCAGGCACACAGAACGCGACTCATCAAAAAGACTGTCGGTAGATATCTGGTCCAAAACGATACGACTCGAAAAAGCCTCTCTCCCTACAAGGGAATTTAAAGATGTGTTTGCCGACCACAAGTATTATTTAGGTACTTAAAACTGCCTTACCACAAACATGTGATATCAATTCTCAAGCCATCTCAAATATAATACTTGACAAGGGAATATCCGTCGTGGACGATGTAAGTACGTTAATATTAATTGTTTTCTGCCAAAATGCCACTAAAAAATGATAGCCGTCTACTATCAGGGCCGCTTTCCAAAACGGCTTCTGAGTCGACGCGGTAATTTGGATGGCTGAGCAAGTGGTTCCATTATACTGAGGCCTCCCCTCGTCCGACTTTCACATTTCAAAGCCGTTTCATGCAAAATATTTTGTGTAGGTATTTTCAAAATATATGTCCAGTGAAACTCCGTGACCTCAACACTTTCTCGAATATTTGAAGCCTTGTTCGACATCTGCCCGTTGCTTACAACCTTCACTGAGAACAAACACCCGAAGAAGAAAAATATTTTTGAAAAATGTCTACTAATTTTACAATCAGTTATCCGAAAAACTTTCTGAAATGATCTTTAGAAATAAAAATAATTTGTTTGACAATATAATGTTCAAAAATCTACAGATAAACATGTAATCTAATCTAAAGAATCAATATAGTCGATCATGTGGAATTCGATAGGAGTCGGCGAAATAAGTCCAGTTTATCGCGAACAAGGTGTGGCTTATAACAGAAAAAATAATCATAGATTTACATTAAATAATAGATACATAGATTTAAGTACATTAATAGTGGCACAACTTTACAATAATCAAAATGAATTTGCCTTTACATTTAACACTGTTTTTGAAGGTTTTTGGATGATCTTAGCTATTGCAAATTCATTGTGAATGGATATTAGTTACTATATTACTTATATAACTAATATCCTAACCTAATATATTCTATGCTTAATATTATAAAGAGGTAAAGATTTTGAGTTTGTGAGGTTGTAGGGAGTAATCTCTGGATCTACTAAACCGATTTTGAAAATTATTTTACCAATTGAAAGCCACGTTAGTTTTGAGAGTAATAGGCTGTATATTAATCCGAAAAATCAAAACACTTTTTCGTGGTAGTCGGATTTGCAAAGTAAGTCGAAGAAAAAACGGTCGAATGGAAACGTTTCTTACGAACGCTGCCTTAACGATGAGAGATATATGATTTTCTAGAGAAGAGTTCTAGAGCTTGATAATGCCTACAAAAAAGTCAGCGACAGCATATTCTGTCTAACTTTTATATTTAAGTCACAAAAAGTAGTTTTTTTTATATAAAAAAAAATATTAAAATGGTTATGTCATGTTTATTGGTCATATTATCAACAATTATGAATTCTTATCAAAATAAGTAAGTTCATCTTCTCAAGTATTTAAAACAAAAGACTTTTCCCTTTTAACGCATATAATTTCCTTTTAACTGCATAAATGGTTAAAGAGATAATACGACATAGGTATGGAACCGCGACCGTATCTCGGGTTGGAACTCCTGAAAGACAATATATTTTAGTACCAAATAATAACACTACATATAATACAGTATACAGAGAAGTTTTGAATAATTAAAATAAACATAATTTATTCAATCATAATCATTTTATTCACTTATTTGAAAACCGGTAATATAGCCAAATTGGCATGCAAATGCATACATTCATATGCAGCAAAAATATAACCCTCCTTTTGGCAGTCAGGAAATAAATTATAGCACTCAGTACTAACCGAACCACACTCATAATTTCATCACAAGTAAAAATGTTTACCGCCCAACGAAGTGGGCATGGGTCAGATAGTATACGATATAGTAGGTTGAAAACATCTGCAAAAATCAAAACAAAAATTAACTTTTTAATGTTTTATTATATTGATGTAATATTTATATTCATTTATGAGTAATTACGAATCTTAGAAATAATAGTATTTGAAATAACTTTACCATTTTCGAGCGTTACTGTCTGGGTACAAAAGTAATCCAAAAACCATTCTTGGCCTTAAGATTAAACGAGTCGGTAGCCAGTTCCAAGGGGACTGGTGTCCTCTTCTCGTCTAGTTTGATATCAAATTTCGACAACAGAGAATACACCATTATCTTCGCTTCCATTAGCGCGAAACGAGAACCTGGTTAAGAAAATAAATAAAAATTAAAACAACATATCGGATGTTTTTTGTCATAAAGGTGGTAATTGTCTAACCAACAATGGTTAGTTCAAACGGTAAGGGTTAATTAACTACCGTATGTAAACGCTTTAACGCAGTTTAACATTAGGTGATGTATTAGTTTCTCAGCTCACTAAACGACGAGGAGGGGGAGTATTTGAATGCGCAAACATTAATTTTCGTGATGAAGACGGAAATATCCATTTTAAGCCTCCCTGAGACGATTAAGACCATTTCCATATTGAAGTCTATCTGTGTGTCTGGCTGTCTGTGTGTCTCTAAGTGTGTATTCTTCAACGATAGCACCCAAAGGCTTTAACCGATTGAGCGGAAATTTGGCATGCAGGCATCATTTGGTCATGGCAAGAGTTAAAAAAGTTGTGTTTGGAATCTGTCCACCAGGGGGCGCACTGTTCATATTTCAATCTCCAAATATTGAACTTAGAGACTTGATTTTTTTTATACAAATGCCTTGTTTTACCGATACCATATTATGATATTTTTTTGGAATATATCATATACAAGCTACACTGAAAATAG
The DNA here is from genome assembly GCA_944548615.1 of Micropterix aruncella. Taxonomy (NCBI): domain Eukaryota; kingdom Metazoa; phylum Arthropoda; class Insecta; order Lepidoptera; family Micropterigidae; genus Micropterix; species Micropterix aruncella. The sequence goes on from OX155956.1 coordinate 22,033,933, forward strand.
TTAAAATCCGCCTTATATTATAATCAAATATTAAGGCCGAGCCGCCCGAGGCAATCAGAGAAACGAACCGCACCGCCGAAGGAGGTTGTGTAACGTAGCTCAAGCGGGTTCGTCGACCGGCCGAGAGAGGGCACTCATGGATTTAATTTATGAAAATAATATTCAGATGAAATCAGTCCTTCTTTACTTGCCGGTAAGGTCTTGGGGGAAACATACGTTTTTGTTGTAATTTTCGAAATTAATTAGCGTTTTGATAATAATTATTTTTATAAGAATACATTGTGTCTCACCTATGCAATTTCTCGGCCCAGCTCCAAAAGGTAAGAAAGTGTACGGTTGAATATTTCCTTTGTTTTCCTCTGAGAATCTTTCGGGATCGAATTTATCGGGATTAGGCCAATAAGTTGGGTCACGGTGAATAGAAAAGATCGGTAGCCATAATAGATCATCAGGTTTTAACTAAAATAAATAATATTAGCTTACTTTAAAAATATTATCTTTTTCCGTATGGGAAGGTGATCTGAGATGACATAGTGGCTGAGATGGCATAGTAGCAATATCTTCGCCACAGTCAGTGCGGTGGCGCCACTGTATGCACAGGTACATCCCTATCGTCAACTGGTCGCGACTAGCCCGACGCCAGTACACGCGAGTAATTGAATCCGGCACCACGTCAGTTTTGGTAAAAAATACTCGATAGAAATTAAATTTTTGTTGAAGAAAAAACGTGATTCTAGATCTTCTGCATTAGCTAACAAGTAACTATCAATGTACTTTTATAGAGCTGAATGTAACCCATATGTTGTAGTTAAATATAGTTACGTAACTAGTAGAATAAAATAAATTCAGTTTATTTTCTGTATCAGGTACCTACCGGGTGAGATGGCATGGGTGTATGCCATCTCACCCAATATGTATGCTATCTCACACAGTGGGTGATGTTGAGAGTTTTGTTAAGTTTATATGGTCTTTAAAATTTTGCTAACTAGTATAGCAGTCAGTATCAGACTTATAGAAATAGTAGGTAAATGTTGTTAAATGAAATACCATTTTTGTTTTAGCAATGGCGCCATACATTCGGAAATCGACGAGGCAAAGCTGGGAAGAAAAAAATATGAAAGACGCAATTGCTGCGGTTCGTAGCCACAAAATGGGTTGGCAGATGGCAGCAAAAACATACAACGTTCCAGCTTCAACGCTCCGTCGCCGAGCAGAAAAAGGAGGATCATCGAAAGGGTATTTAGGTGGCCATAAACCTACTTTTAACAAGGAACTCGAGCGACAAATAATTGAACATTTACAAGAGCTGGAGGTTCGTTTTTTTGGAATGACGACGACTGATCTGAGAAAACTTGGTTACCAGATAGCTGTTGCCAAGATACTTCCCCATAGATTTTCTTCGGAAACCAAAATGGCAGGTTTAGACTGGCTGAGAGGCTTTAGGAAACGAAACCCATCCATATCACTTCGAGTACCGGAAGCTACATCGGCAGCCAGAGCACGAGGATTTAACAAAGTACAAGTCGGGACATTTTTCAAGTTATTGATTGATGTAATGAAACTCCATGATTTTGAACCCCATCAAATATGGAATGTTGATGAATCTGGATTTAGCACAGTCCCGTCACAAAACCCGAAGGTATTTGCAACAAAAGGCAGAAAACAAGTTGGAGTTCTGACCAGCGCTGAAAGAGGCCACCATTATACTGCGGTTTGTTGCGTTAATGCACTTGGAAGTTTCATTCCTCCAACATTTATTTTTCCCCGTAAAAATATGAAGGCTGAATTAATGGATCATGCTCCTACCGGAGCTGTAGGGTTTGCCCAAGACAAAGGATGGATGAACGGTGAGGTATTCCTTAAGTGGATGCAGCACTTTGTAAAACATGCAAAGTCATCCAAAGAAGCCAAGGTTCTGTTACTTCTAGATGGACACTCCAGCCACAGAAACTTGGATGTTTTGACTTATGCAAAGGACAATAGTATAATATTATTCTGCTTCCCACCCCATTGCACACATAGAATGCAACCACTCGACGTCAGCTTCTTTGGTTCACTAAACATATTCTACAATCAAGAACTAAATATTTGGTTGAGGGGCCATCCACATAGAACTGTTACACATTTTCAGGTGGCTGAGCTGTTCAAGAAAGCTTATCTTCGGGCTGCCACGGTAAGCAACGGTCAGAACGGTTTTGCTGCGAGTGGCATTTTTCCACTCAATGATAATGTTTTTCCTGAGTGGATGTTCGCACCTGCAGATGTCACTGACAATAATCTCAGAGATAGATCTATTCCTATCCTACCAGACAATGCTCGAGACCAGGACCATCAGCTGAACAACTATGGTGAGGCGCAACTTTTAGCTGTCCAGAGCTCCCAGTCTGACAACGAAACCCAAGCAGGGCCTTCAAGCTCTCTAAACTCCCAGCCTAACAACCCACTAGAGCAAGAGCCTTTAATACTAACCAACGAAACCCAAGCAGGGCCTTCAAGCTCGACAAACTCCCAGCTTAACAATCCAACAGAGCCAGAGCCTTTAATACCAACCATTTCTCCATCGAATGACCAAATTGAGGCTGGACCTTCTGAACCTACGAGCTCCCAGACCCAAGATCAGACCAAGCGAAGTCCAACAATAGCAGATATTTCCCCATTGCCCAAATCTTCACAAGTAAAACGATTAGTTAACCGTAAGAAAGGTAAATTTGGAATACTGAATGCATCACCTGACATAACACAATTAAAAACTGTCGCTGCTGAGAAAAAAGCAGCCGATTTGAGGAAATCAGCCCGAAAAGTAAAAAAAAGAGTCATGCAGCCAGCTTCTAGTGATGAAGAAGAACCGATCGCTTCAGAGGATGAAGACCTATGCTGCATTTATTGCTTGGAGCCTTGGAGTCGTCCCCGCCCAAGGGAATGTTGGCTGCGATGCCAAGTCTGTCACCAATGGTGTCACGCAGAGTGCGTTGGATTACCAAAAACGGCAAAACATGTCGTTTGTGATATTTGCAAGTAAAGTAGTGCGGATGATTGGGTGTATGTCATCTTACCCTTGGGGGTTGGGTGAGATGGATTTTTTTATACTTTTTTAAATGACTAGTTTTTAAAGAAATAATAGTTTTAGTTCTTTCAGTTGATTGTTTTTGTGATAACAATAAACCACTTTTTGATTCAGAATTTCTGTTTTAATAAATTTGCTTAAGGGTTGCCCAAAAATCAGTCTTTTTAAAATCTATGCCATCTCAGACCACCTTCCCCTAAATATTGATTTCTCGGATTTAGTTGCAACGAACCTTGATTCCGTCATTAGATCCTTCTTTGCTAGGAGCCAAATGATAATCTTTGTTGCAGACACGATCACTTACTATTGATGGCGGCCATTTTCTCAGCGTCTCTGGTAATGAAATTGGATTATACGTCAACAACGTTACCTATAGAAATATATTACAAATATTTATAATATTATAATACTTTTTACTATTTTAATCTAGTGCTCTAATATAAATGTCATATTTAATATTTTTCTTCTAATGCTACTTCATGATTTATTAAATACTTATAAATTCCAACTTGATTTCTTTTGTTTTTCTCTTTTTTAAATAAATCTTAACATATGCGCAGGTAAAAAAAATATTTAGTATGTCTGCCTTGGTACAGACCTAAGCCTAGCTAGGCGGCATTGACGTAGTGATCAAGGTTCTGCAGCGTACTTTCTTTTTTGTTACTGGTCCAAGAACGAATAGTTTTTAATGCTGCAGTATTAAGTATATTGTATATGTCGTGACTTACTTTAAATAAATAAATAAATAAATATGTGTAATAAATAGTTGACGAAGAATTGCCCATCATTGGATACTAATAATTTCTACTGGCACTAAAGAGAGTATTAAAATGATTCAGATAATACTTATATAATTTCTAATTTGGTGGACAAACTCCAGCTTCTCATTGATAATAATACCTGAGTATGTGGTGAATATGGGTGAAAGCTAAATTCCATGTTACAAAACTCGCAATTTCACATTGCACACATTATAATCACAGCACAATTTCCAATTGTTCCGAAAAACTTCGTTTTTCATATTGTTATTTGTGTGATATTTTGTTATTTGTGTTATATATTATGATTTTTTATAGGTCTTATATAGATATATAACATATCTTTTTTATACCTTTTATAGCTAGATAAAGCAACTCAACAGCTCATTATTCTCCGAATTGATTTACATTATGATTTCGTGTTGAAAAGTAATATTTATCACAATCAAATAAACCCTATAGCGCTCATCGATGATGGAGCTCTCCATTAGTGAAATAATTTTTGAAATCGGATCAGTAGTTTCGGATATTACCGCGACATACAAACTTACCAACTTACAAACATTACTTCTTTATAATATTAGTATAAATGGAACTTAAAGCTGGATGCTTACATACATTCATGATTTTAAGAAAGCATGAAGCCTCTGAGATATGGGTTAAACGGACCTAAGTTAGGGTAACAGATATGATAAAGCCAGGAATGAAGATGTCCTAAAGAACCTGAGCAACATCACAGGAGGATAAAAAGATTCATAAACTCGAATACTTTCCTCCTGTCATCCTTTATCAAGGCAGAATAGTCGAGAGAAGATGTCAATGATAAATATTAACATCTCGACTCTGTAATCCATGACAAAGGTTTTAGAAATATACTCGTTTCTTGTTTCGAGTGAGCACCAGGATGGCAATGGCTCTCTAAACATTTTGTCGTTGTCGAACGACGTTCTCCCACATCATATCCCCTTCACTTTTCTGCTGATTGTTTTCGAACCGCAAAGATGAGTTACTTTAGGTTCCAAGATTTTCATTTAACAATACCTGAAGCGATCATATCGAGATAGTTCAGCTTCTGTATTATATCGTAGCTCAGTTCAGCCCCGTTTTCTTCTATCGAATTGTCAATTTCATCGTGAAATCTCTTCTGGATTTCTCTATTCGCCGCCAGCTCATATAGGATGAAACACATAAAATTGGCCGCGGTTTCGAAACCGGCTAGGAAAAACAACAGCGCCTGTGCTGTTAGGTCGTCATCTTCCCATTCTGAAATTAAAATATTAATTATTAAATCGCAATCATCTAAATTATAAACGGATCTGGGGATATGGCCGCTCCCTGTGGAACTCCACCCATTCGCACAGCACTGTCGCCTATTTTAACACGCCATTACCTAGCTCTGACGTACATTGAACCAATTGAAATCAGTTTGCGAAAGATTGAGAGTTTGGGGCGTGATGCAAATCGAAATATACAGAATGAAGGACGCTGCTGATTCCAGAAGAACGAGCATAAGGGCGGTGTCGACTACAACGGGCGAACCTGTCACTTCAGCCTGGTATAACGATATTTGATCGTTCTTTTAGCCGTCGGATGAACGAAGAAGACTTAGAGACAAGACAATTTACAGTCTAGCTCCGCCAACAGGCCCGTTAGATGCCAACGCTTTACGGCGAGGCACTGGGAAAGGTACACAAATGGTAGCCTCGCCCCTAACTACCAGCTTTGGTAGAATTGGTCTGGAGACCTTTAGGATACCTCCTAAAGGTCTCCAGACTGGTTACGGGTCCGGAGTCGCTTACGCGGCCTCTACCTGTTTTATTACGGCGGTAATTCAATTTGAATTTATCGCGAACCTGGGCGTCTTTTGCCCGTAGTGCCATACGGGATCGGGTGGCCCAAAGTCATTTCAACAATGGCATGACAACAAGACAACATCTCGCCCCGCTGCATAGGGTACAATATATTTCCATAGTCTCTACATTCCTTCAGCAATTAGTGCACAACCGATTGGCGTCGCCGAACGGTGCGCAAACCGTCCCGTAGCGCCGAGTTGCAATCCCATCAGGAGAAACCGGTCCACCATCCGTGTGGCCTGAGACGCGAGAGTCTTACCCGGGGTAGCCTACAGCATGAGGAGCCTTCTAAATAGGAGCTGGAACAAAGTGGATCTTGTGGCGCAAGCTGCACGAAACCGCTCGCTATCTAAAGCGAGCAGTCGTCTACAAGAGCAGAAGAACGAGCAAATTATAAAATCGAGCATATTTATTTACAAAATCGACCAAAAATTTGCGGCGCAGTTTAATACGCACGAAGGCTGGCTCTTGCGCGGTTAATCTCAAAGGACGTCAATGTCCAAGTTTGTTTCCCGATTTGCAAAATCGTGGATCTGGGGCTTAGCATTTACACTAACTTACATAATATTACGTGCATCATCAGTTACTTTGACCTGCAGAGGTAGTGCTAGATCCAGGACGGAAAACTGACTGACAGGATTTAAGCAGCAAAAAGAGAGGAAGGTGTCGTGATAAACATAAAGGACACTAATAACTGTTTGTAAACATAAATAACATACTTCTTTGGTTATTTCCAATATTTTCACTAGATTCTTCGACTGTTGCAAATCCGACCTATCCTTCGTTCGCCTGTTCCTCGTGCTTGAGCTTGCCTTTCTTTGCCTCCATCAACAGATGAATCATATCTGGTCTGTAAATGTTCTGCTTTTCCCTGACTTCCATTGTTCCTTGGACAAGATTTCTATAGAAATTGCAATATTCTTCGCTGAAGAGGCGAATATTAAAGAACTGAAATTTTAATGCAATCGTTCGAAATGTCAAGTTAAGATAACTATTTTAAATGTACCTTTCCACTTACCGTTGCGATCTTAGGACACGTCGCAAAAAGGAAGAATTTTAACATAACTAATCCATCGAAGTTTGAAGATTTCTTGCCCATGACATAAAACTCGTTGTTCTTTTCGTGAAGTGAGTCTACTTTTATTCCGAACGCTGTAGTCGCAATTACGTCGGTCGTGTAGCGAGTGCACAGATCTTTCACTTCCAGCGTTACTGAATGTTCATCTGAAATTTGTAAATCATTAGCTTTTTCATCTTTAACAGCAAGGAAGTATCAAGGGCACAGGGGACGCATTTTTTGAGTATTTTTTTTTTTGAGTAAAAACCCCCCAAAGCATTTGAGTAACAAAAAAGTCGAAAAAAAGGAATCAGGGAGAATCCACGACGTATATACCTGGTGTTAGCCAGGTTTACAAGGAAGGGGGATAGGATTTAACTTCTGAATATGGCGTATTTTCGTTTCATTGCACGGGCAAAATCAAGTTTGATGGGTGCCTCGCGCTTTGTATCAATGAATGTCTCCCCACCCCTCCCACTCCCTTGAAACTGAAGTCTGGATACGTGCCTGTTAAAAACTGATTTATTTTTGCCTTATTTGAAACATACTTCCTGCTTTATTTTTGTGAATTTCGCCCATGAGGTACTGGTTCACTTGTCGTCCACAATCGGTCATAAAACTGCACATGTTTTTCATTTTGGAACCGGTGAAAGCAGGGCTGAGAGTCGATCGCATATCCCTCCATTTATTTCCTATAAATGAAACGTAATTATTTAATACTAGATGACCCGTGCCCACTTCGTTGGGCGGTAGAACTTTTTACTTGTGATGAAATTATGAGTGTGGTCCGGTTAGTACTGAGTGCTATGATTTATTTCCTGACTGCCAAAAGAAGGGTTATATTTTTACTGCATACCTATGTATGTAAGTATTTGTATGCCAATTTGAATATATTACCGTTATTTGTGAGTGTCTTCTTGTGAGTGTCTCATCTCTTTAACCATTTATGCAGTAAAAGGGAAATTATGTGCAGTAAAAGGGAAAAGTCTTTTATTTTAAACACTTAAGACGATAAATTTACTTATTTTGATGATGAAGACGATAAATTTACTTATTATTTTCATAATTTTTGATAATATGACCAATAAACTTGACCTAACGATTTAAATTATTTTTTTAATATAAAATACTACTTTTTGTGACTTAAATATAAAAGTTAGACATATGCTGTCGCTGACTTTTTTGTAGGCATTATCAAGCTCTACAACTTTTCTCTAGAACTTAATCATATATCTCTCATCGTTAAGACAGCGTTAGTTAGAAACCTTTTCGTTCGACCGCTTATTCTCCGACTTACTTTGCAAATCCGACTACCACGAAAAAGTCTTTTCATTTTTCGGATTACTATATAGCCTATGACACTTACAAATAACGTGGCTTCCTATTGGTAAAAGAATTTTCAAAATCGGTTCAGTAGATCCAGAGATTACTTCCTACAACGTCACAAACTTTACCTCTTTATAATATTAGTATAGATACCGATTATAAAAATCTAAATTATTTAAATTACAGATTACAAACATTTACAATTATGATATTGAATCAATGTCGCATTAGATTATTATACCTAGGTACTACTAAATAACATCGTCGGTCATGGTATTATGGTAGGTATTACACCGTTGCTAAGGGCCACACAATGCGGTGCGACGCCTGAGCGGTGCCGCTGCGGCATTCTACATACAAATATCCATGGTATGTCACACGGTGCGTTCCGGCGTCGCACTACATGCAAACCGGGGACATGCGCCGGAGCGGCACCGCTCAGATTTAAGTGCAGTCGAAGGAGGGTACATGCTTGCCTGTTTCATTTGTGATCACGTATTTTTGTTAATTTTTAATCGAAGTGTATAAAATGAGTACCAACGAAGAATATATTGGCATTGACTACCTCATTTCACTAGTTCTACGTACAATTAACTACAACACTATTCGCCCACTGCGGCGTCGTAGTACCTTTGCGGCGCCGCACCATGCATTGTACGTGTGTAATACGCCTATACGGCGAAATCTTTGCGGTGCGTTTGCGGCGCGGCGCCTGAGCGGTGCCGCTGCGGCGTCCTATACAAATATCAATGGTACGCCACAATGTACGTTCCGGGGCCGCACCGCAAACACACCGGACTACTAAGCGAGCGGCACCGCTCCGACGCCATTCAGTTGTTAAGTGCAATCTAAGGAGGGTACATGTTTGCCTGTTTCATTTGTTTCCACGTACTCGTATATTTGTTAATTTAAAATAAAAAAAATGAGTACCACCGAAGAAGATCTTATTTCTAATGAGTACCACATTGACTATCTAATTTCACTAGTTCAAAGAAGAGAAATTTTATGGGGTAAGTCTCATGTAGACTTTTAGAAAAGTAATTTAAAAACAAAAGTTGTATTCTTTGAGAAAAAAACTCTCGATCGCTGTTCCTTTAATAGGTGGACTGATCCAGTGTCAACATCTGTTTTTATGTCGATTTTGGCGGTGGTGGCGTAGTAATAGGAGCAACACCATATATCATACTACAACCCTCTCCTTTCCTATCCTTACAATAGTTCAATTGTAATTTAATTTAATTTAATTTAGTGCAATGCAAAATAATGTAGGAAACATTTAATCGGCCAGCGAAACTCTGTATTAGAATAATTATTAATAATTAATGAAGCGCTGTATGTTTCCCGAAAAATAAAATAAATAAATTAATTAACAACACTCTTCGTTCGGTGCGGCGTCGTAGTGACGTTACGGCGCCGCATTGTGCTCCGTGCGCCGTATGTACGCCCATACGGCGAAATCTTTACGGTGCGGCGCCGCACCGCGTCTAGTGGCCCGGCCCTATAACGTAATAGATTGCTCAACGAATTACTACAATATGAAAATCTGTATTTGACAACGAAACGCAACGGGTATATGGCACCCATAGTTCCTAAAATTGTTAGATTCAATATGGAAACATTCGCGCTATAGCATCGCGCTATAGGCGGCGGACTGTAGATGGCGCTCAAAATACGCACACGGTAACAAAATTTTGTTATTTTATTATTATTTACATAAATATGTTAATTTATTTAATTTGGTATGCAGGTTTTAATACGTATTAATTATGCGCTTTATTGTTCAGATATACTCTATCTAGAAATAATTCCATGTATTGATGGAATTTTATCTTATATTAAAAAAATGCAATGGATAGCACTAATAATTGAATTATATTATTGTTATTGTTGGCAAAGTTATTGATTTTTTATAATCAATCGGTCCTTTATAAAAAACCATTCATTATTAATGACATTATAGACGGCCAAATAAATTGCTAATAATTTGGGCGTCAATGCTATCAGCGCTACCTGCATTTCGCCAAATCTAAAGGCTTACCAAATCGCTCTATTGAGTTGCTCAATCTAATGCCATACATATATATATTCAATGGTATTAACACACATTATAATAATTATCCGAAGGCCGCAATGACATCGCAAACGCCATTAATTTTGCGGCCACATCCAGTTGTTTTGCTACAAGCATAATTATATTTTGGATATTTTTATTAATGAATTGCTTGAATATTAATTTGAATAAAATAACCCACAAAATATTATGCTTTACCTTTTAAGGAAAACAAGTTCCTCCCGAAAAGAACATCTAAATCTTCATTCACGAAAGGTTGGTGATTGACAAAATATTCGAAATCCTTAACTGTGATTCGCTTAATAATTCCTGGATCACGTAATACGATCACTGATGTATTCATTTCGAAGAAACCGAAGTATCTGTTAATGGTAAAAAACAGACGGTTACGATATTAAATTAAATCCCACTTATTAATATTAAAATAGCATTACTTGTGATCAGGAAATGTTTTGTAGACGTCTTGTATATCATGGATGATGTGGCGAATCCTAAATGTACTTTTTGTGATATTTCCCAACGGAACCCAAGGTTCCGCAATTGGTATGTTTGATTCATCGAATCTTCTGAATATGTTCTTGAAGTAATACCACACAATAACCAGCAGGGTAATCAACAAAATATGCACATCGTATGGAAACCATGCCGCCATTATATTTTAGACCAGATATGTTTTTGAAAAGGCAAAGATTCGTTATGAATCTTCATGAACGTTATGAACGCGTCAGCACAGTAACGGCAACAGACTGATAATATATACACAATTTTTTCAATGAGGATAACGCACATATGATTGAGCCAAAATGGTCCTTAATTGCGATTAATTTAGGTAAATTGTCATAGCTCGTCTTTTTTTTTGTAGCATCGCCACAGTTTAACAATTACTACAGTTTTTCGGCTCCTTTGTAGCGCTCGATAACGCCGCTACTGTCTCGCTCTTTGACATATAAATACTAGACCTCGTGACCAGCCTGAGAATGCGTCAGCCGAATAGAAAGAAACAGCTGCATATAGTACTCCCTCCATCCTTGTCTCGTCGCGCATGCACGGGCACACGTACATATATCACTATGGCAAAGCTTATATATCACCATGGCAACGCTTCGACTCCATAAGTCTCCTATGCTATGGATAAACGCGTATGCGCAACTAGACAAAGATAGAGGAGGGCTTCACATGCAACTATCTTTTTCTATTCGGTGGACGCATTCACTCACAGCCCCTTTTCGCACTCCCGCTCTCTGTTCTATACCTCTGTGATCTCGCTACACTCTCCATTCCTCTCCTCTCATTCGAGAACTAGTTTTTCACTTGGAAGACTCTCATATATACTATAATTTATTAGTATGTTCATTCATCATTGCCTATTTATTAGCAAACTAATTTCGCGCCGTTCTCCTTCTAACGTAATGTCGCGCGAAAGAGATATAATAGTCTGTTCTATAAGCTGCGTTGTGATTAATAACATAGCTAGTTGAAATTTTCAGTGATTGAATAATATGAAATCTTTCTTTGCGCAGACTCAATTTTTACAACTGACAACGTTCCTTAACTCTACAATTGGGACGGGTAATCCGCAATTCTGTTTGTCTTATTCATACACCTAGATTTTTATTTCGCTAGCAAGGGATTTCTAGCGAAATAAAAATCTAGGTGCATGAATGAGACAAACAGATTCGCAAATTCGCCACCGCACCGCATCCGCTGTTGGGTTTGTTAGTGTTGCAACTAAGCGATTAGAAGCGCGTTGTACAGCGTGAATTGAATAATCATAATAATAATAATAATAATAGTAATAATAATAATAAAACGCTTTATTTGCTTAATCAAAAAGGCGAGCTTTTTGCCTAAAAGTAATATCTTACAGCTAACCTTAACCTAATAGAACAAGATGTTATGCGGTAAAAATAAGAAAAACTAATATATTACATTTATAAAGGCAATTCAAACATTTACATTTAGCAGGAAAAAACAATAAATTTAAGAAGAAAACAAACAATAAACATATAATGACGCAGGGGACAGAAATAGGAGGGGAAAATAGGAAAAAAAATATAAAACATGCGAATTGGCAAAATCGTTCGGCCAGTGCGTTCACAATACATTCCCTCTGCCGGGAAAGTGAAATCGGTTGGGTTACACCAAGATATTCCCGGCAAGTAGAAAGGGCCCCCGACGACCCCCCCCCTCGACTACCTCCCCTTGTCCCCCCCCCCCCCCCCACCCTTTGGCTGACACCGCCTCGCCCCATTTGAAATCTGGCACACAAGCTAAACTGATAATATTTATACATACCGCCATATTTTATTTTGCGGTCAGTCGCAACAAACACAACGAGGATCGTCCGCCGGCCGTGAGGGCGCTCATCGATTTTATTTATAAAATTAATATTCAGCTAAAATAAATTGTATTTAATTTTATTCAAATTATTATTTTATTAACGTAATTTGTCAAGTCGCATTCATTTAGAAATAAATGAAAACAGACAACGAAGTGAGACAGAGAGGCATACGCTAAATTATAAATAAGCATCTTCTTCATAGTTTACCCTCGACCACCTTTCGAAATTATCTCATTGTTCGCAAGTAAGTCCAGGATAATCGTATTACATTGTAAATGCCCCAACAATCGATTAAATAATACATAATTTTAACAAAAAAAAACCGACTCTATTTTTTTTATAACTTCAGTAGCCATGGAATGGTGAAACTTAGAACGGGCTATCATAATTGAATGCGTATACAAAAGTTTGTGTCTGTGCTGTTGACCGTTGAGGAGTTACCTCGTTGGAAGCTAACCCTGAATGTCGCAGTTCTGTCTTAGTGAAATTTAAAACGGTCTGTCGTAATTTAATTCATATACAAAATTTCGTGTCTGTGCTGTTAACTGTTGATGAGCCCCCTCGTCGAGAGCCAACCCTGGGTGCAGCAGCCATGTCATGGTGAAACTTAGAACGGGCTATCATAACTGAATGCGTATACAAAATTTCCTATCTGTCCTGTTTACCGCTGAGGAGTCCCCTCGTCGGGATCCATCTCTGGGTGTAGAATCAGGTGATGCTTACCATAAAAAAAATGCTTTGTCATCGGAACTGAACTAACATGTAACTTTTCAATTTCACATGATAATATATGAGGAGTTTCCTCAATTCCTCATGGATCTCATTATCACAATGGGATTTTGATAAAATGTGAACAATCTGGAAGTATATCCTTTCAAATAAAAAAAGAATTTTTCAAATCGGTTCATAAATGACGCAGTTCTGAGGTAACAAACATTTAAAAATTAAGATACAAGCGAATTGATAACCTCCTCCCCCTTTTTTTGAAATCGGATAAAAAATTCAAGACAAAATTGCATGCGATGAAATCTATCTGGATTATTGCTCGTCGACAATATTTTAACTTGACCTTTCAGTCAGGTCAACCTTATCGTCGAAGAAATATAACGCTCAAAATCCTACTATAAGTCCATGGATACTGGCCGGGAAAGTCTTGAGGTGACACGTTCGGTTTTGTTACCGTTGTGCATCTACATACCGCAATGGAATACAATAAACTCGGGTTTACAACACCGAAACTACAATGCCCTTCCGACGTAACCGTTTGCATACCGAAATTTGTATAGCAAACGAGTACACTATACCCTCTCACGCCTTATAAGGCGCTGCAAGATTGCCCTGTATCTATACTTATACTGTGGCAGCGTGCTGCCCATGTCTATAAAGCTAACCCGACAATAATAAAAAATGAGGTATTTGTTTTTCGTCTGTCTATGAGAATTATTAGGCCTGTCAATTTGTACACGGAAAAATCTAACTGTATGTCGACCTTGCGAAAGCTTAAGTAATTGTATTTTTTTGCATGTTAGAACGTGCGCAAATAGTCAGAGACCAAGTTTGCAGCTTCGAAAGATATGTGTGATACATGTGTGCGCAATGTTCAAAAAAGAAAAAAATTGCACTTTTCTTTGATTTTGCTCAATAGCTCCCAATGTATCGCAATATCGAATGTATACATTGACTGTGCTATTAGCAATTTTTCGTTGTTTGTTTGCAATTCCGTCGTCGTTTTTTTCGATATCCTCTTTGGGTTAGGTCAACTTCACATATTTTCCATCTAATTCGACCCAAAGTATGTCCAAACTTGAAATAAAATGCTTAGTTAAGATCATACTAGTAATATTAAAAGTTACGTTGTGCAAACCCAAGAAATAAAAAATATATTTTTTTTAAGGATCTCTTTGTATATCTTTGTATAAGGATCATCTGTTTGTACCACCAAGTCCACAGACCTACTCCACATATGCCCCTTCGAACGACTTAAGTGAAGTGTCATTAATGACTACAGCCATGTTTGTTCTTGGGGCCAGAATCACTAACTCGCATAGCCTGTATATGCTTTTCTGCTTATGTTAATGATATCAGGGTATATTCTGGCTACAAGATCTGCGAGGGTCGTCGTTGTAAAAAGTGAAGAATGAAAGCGTTCACTTTTAAAATATTTCTAATAAAAGTTTTTTTCTTCTTATTCAAATTGAAGTGTATTTCATTTATAATCTTTTCATGTGAAGTTCCATAAAAAAAGGAATTTGGAGAGTGTTCCGTTACCTTAAAAGTTTAGGAACACCTGCAATAGAGGATCGTCGAATGATGCGATATGGACCAGGTACATCGTTGTCGACATGCTACATTGTGAAATATTCGAGTTGCGCCAACCTACCCGAGCGCCTACCAGCCCAGGTCTCCCGTACCGAGCAAAATTGCTTGTGATACAGGACCGAAGAAACTTGCACATCCTTACAATACTATATAATGTCCTACAACATCCTACATCTCCCTCCTACCCCAACGAGGCTACTACCGGGTTAGGAAGTCATGGTATCCCACTTCGTTCAGGTCAGAAAAATACTCCACCTATCCCTAATCATAAATCAACATTTTGAATAACTCCTTATCTGTAAATGCAGCTCCATTAAGGTAGCCAATGGTTTCGTGCAGCTTGGACCATAAGATCTACTTTATTTTCGGTTCGGCTAAACTCACGATTCTGCTCCTATTCAGAAGCCTCCTCGTCCGGAAGGCTACCCTGGGTAAGACTCTTGCGTCTCAAGCCTCACAAGCTGGTGGACCGGTTTCTCCTGGCGGGATTGCAGTTCGACGCTGCTGGACGGTTTGCGCAACATTCGGCGACGCTAATCAGTTGTGCAGTCTGACTAATTGCTGAAGGAGTCTGGAGACTATGAAAATATACTGTCTCCTAAGCAGCGGGGGTGGATGTTGACCCGTTGTCATGCCACTCTTGAAATGATCTTGGGCCACCCGACCCCGTGTGGCTCAACGGGCAAAGGACGCCCAGGTCCGCGATAAATTCAAATTTAATTACCGCTGTAATACAGCAGGTAGAGGCTGCGTCAGCGACTTCGGCCTAAGCCTGTAACCAGTCGGGAGGACGGAGGTATCCTGAAGGTTACCTCCAGATGGAGATATTCTACCAAATCTGGTAGTCAGGGGGCGAGGCTGCACGCTGGGTACCTTTCCCGGTGCCCCCGGCGTTTGCCTCTAATGGGCTTGTTGGCGGAGCTAGACAGTATATTGTCTTGTCTTTAAGTTTTCTACCTTCATTCCAGGGCTGAAAGAACGATCACATATCGTTATACCAGCCTGGGGTGACGGGTTCGCCCATTGTAGTCGACACCGCCCTATTACTAGCTCCATTAAGGAATCAGCTTCCTCGATATATTAGAGGCGCTAGCTCGCTTTCCACCTTTAAGCATTCATTAAAAAAAACTTCTTTTTACAATTAATATAAACCATAAATTCAAACCTTTCCCCTATCACTTTTCTTACCTTATTGTGACATGTTATTTATTTATATATTAATATACATATGTGTATCTTTATTGTAGTCCTACCAAATATTAATTAATTATTTTACTTTTTGAGTTAAATACTTTTGGCTTTAGTTAAAATGTATAAAAATTCTTATCATTTAAAATTTCATTGTAAATTGTATCGTAACTTATAGTATTCTAATTTTGATTACTCTTCTTGTCACATCGACAATATGTACATGTCGATCGACTGTAAGATATTGTTAGCAATAAGTCAGCCTTTTTACGCGAAATATTATTATTTTACAATAATGAAAGCTTTCATTTTATTTCATTAAATAATGTTCAAATTAAAATCACGAAATATTTAAAAAATCAAATAGTAAAAAAAAAATATTTAAAAAATTAATACGAGAAAATTGAGTTCCAAAAGAGAGTCGATTTAAAAAATACTCAATCACTAAAATATTATAACCAACTTATTATTTAAAATAATACTCTCATTAAAATAGCGTTGAGTTTGTTATAAAATTGTTTAACAATTACTTTTAAGAGCCCTATCACATATTTTTTCCAGAAAGGCAAGAAAAGTGGATTTTTGGCGTTCTAATTCCAAGAAATGAAGAGATTTCTACAAACTTTAATTACTGAATTACCTGGACCATTTCTTGATGTTGACCATAGCGGCCTTTAATTTTAGATATAACGAATATTATTTACTTATTCAGCCCATTTTCCGAAAGTCGATATTCGTAAAACGCTCGGAAGGCAAACTTTGAGCTCCTTAATACAGTAATATCACTACAACGAAAACCGTATACTATTTTTTTTATGTCCGTCATGTATTCTTGATGTACACTACTGCTTTATTTTTTCGTTTTTTGACCACATATCCAAGGTATACATTACTTACAATTACACAAAATTAAAAAAAAAATCTTCCTGTATCATTCTAATTTTCTCAGAAATAAAATAAGATTCTTATATAATACTTATACTATATTAAAGTTCACTCTTTTAGCAATACGACATAATATAAATTATTGTCATTAGAAAGGAGAAAACACTGCAAAAAACAATTAGAAATTGTGTATATATTTGCTTGCGCAAGAGAAGAGCGCTCAGTGCCGCGGTTTTCTCCCAGGGTTGAATAGTTATTTATTTATTTATTTATTTATTTATCCTATCTTTTATAGTTACATCCAAAAAAAAATGCGTTCATTTTTTCAACTCATTTTAAAAGAATACCTACGCTATTTTGTAATAAGGCTCTTAAGGCTCTTGACCAACCTGTTGAAAATGCATTTGTCTTCATATGTTTAACACTGCCTTTAACGAAATTTAGGAAGAAATGGGTAATCTATTCATAGCTACTCTATTCAAATTATTCTCTTATTCTATGGCAAATAGGAGTACTGCACTGGGCTGATAACAACTTGAAAAATCTAAACGACAATAAATTTATTAATATTTTATTATATTGACGTAATATTATATTTTCTTTTCTTGAATTTACTGCCTGGGTACAAAAGTCATCCAAAAACCCTTCTTGGCCTTAAGATTAAACGTGTCAGTAGCCAGTTCCAAGGGCACTGGTGTCCTCTTCTCGTCTAGTTTAATATTAAATTTCGACAACAGAGAATACACCATTATCTTCGCTTCCATTAGCGCAAAACGAGAACCTGTTTGAGAAAATAAATAAAGAAATGGGTTGTGTCACCACAAGACTTTCCCGGCAAGTAGCCAAGGACTGTTCCCACGTAAGAAGAAAAATATCAGAAGAAAAAGACTATTTTAGCCCCAAACTGTATACATCCTAAGTACTTGGTCTATCTTCTTCGAAGTTAAAGCACTGTAAATAAGGCGGGATAGGAACTCACGGAAGAAGAAGAATATTGATTCCGAAATTTTATACATCCTGAGTACTTCTATCTTTGTTTTTCGAAGATAATCAACAACCACTGCCGACAGCAAACCTTTTCGGGGTACTTTTCCATACTACATCATTAAACTGACGTCACAAAACATCACGGTTTTGATGAGCCCTACACACGATGAGGCTGTCGGAAAGAACTGGACTGTTCGGTAAAATCCGTCGGGCAAATCTGTCGTTTGTAGCAGGAAATCCCGAAATGAAGGCGCGGCCGGAGGCGGCCTCTCATAGAATGAAATTTCATTCGATGGCCGGGGGAGGCCGCAGGCCGGGACGTGTGTGTGTAGCGTGGGATTAGTACGCACTTACTATTGAATACTATGGCCATTACCATGCACTTACTATGGAATGTACTACGTACTTACTATGAAATACTATGGCCAGTAATATGGAATCAATTATTTCGGGCTCCACATTAATATGCTTATAAAGTATTTCGGATACTTCATAAGCATATTAATGTGGTCCACATTAATATGCTTATAACGTCCACAATATGCTTATAACGTCCACCATACATTAATTAAATAGAAAGGCCCATAAAAGCGGCGACGCTTGCGATGCGTGGCTCGTTCGAAATTCAACTTCGAAGGCTAATTTCGACCAGCGCTTGAAATTTGACTTTTAAATTGAATGAGATGACACGCGTTCGAAATTTAAATTTCATTGCGTTGCGTAGCATTTTAACAGGAATTTCCGCTAACTGCTAATCGAATTTATTTATGAAATTAATATTTAGATAAAATAAATCCCTGGCTACTTGCCGGCAAAGTCTTAGGGTGACACATACGTTTTATTTTTAATTTTCGAATTTAATCAATGTGTTGATATTATTTATTTGTTAAAGATTACATTGTTATCTGACCTATGCAATTTCTCGGCCCAGCTCCAAACGGTAAGAAAGTATATGGTTGAATATTTCCTTTGTTTTCCTCTGAGAATCTTTCGGGATCGAATTTATCGGGATTAGGCCAATATTTTGGGTCACGGTGAATAGAAAAAATCGGCAGCCATAATAAATCATCCGGTTTTAACTAAAATAAATAATATTATCATTACTCTAAAAATATTCTTGTTAGTCTGTAAGTAAATATTGGTTTTTCGAATTTAGGTAAAAAGAACCTTGATTCCGTCATTAGATCCTTCCTTGCTAGGAGCCAAATGATAGTCTTTGTTGCAGACACGATCAATTCCTATTGAGGGAGGCCATTTTCTCAGCGTCTCTATAAATGGAAATGGATTCTATTTTAATAATTTTACCTATGTGGTCCTACCAATGTGGTTACCTATGTGGTTTTCCCTATGTGGTAACCTGTGTGGTAATTTACCAATCTAAATAATAGGTAGTAAATAGATTGCAAAGACTTGCGCACCATTAGATACTAATAATATCTACAGGCACTAAACAGCACATTAAGGTAACGCACATAATACATTTATATGTAATTTCCAAAGACAACGTGGAAAAAAATCAGTTTCTCATAGATAATATTACCTGAGTTTATGATAAATATGAAATATGGATATGCAATTTATTTTTACATTTTCAACATGTCTAATTAACGCCTTAAACCGCACTCTGGCGTGTCAAATATTTTTATTATGTGGTAATTCTCGTTACTGCTCTTTACTTAACATACAGTCTGTCCAAAAAGTGTAAACCCTACGTTTTGGGGAAAATTGCAACATATTGCAAAACAGTAATGTGAGAATATTAATACTAAAAAAAATAGGGACATGTCTCAGTACCGTCTCCTAAGAGGCGCATTGGAGTCAGACTAGTATTTCTGCTCCTTTACTGATTTCATCACGTAACATCGACGTTTGAATGATTGTGAGCTTGCAATAAAAAGAAAAAACGAGCCTTCGTTAAACAATCATTAATTTTGACTACAATACCAACAATTTTTGGTTAAACTATACGAAATGTCAGTCAAAACATAATCTCAAAATGTATGTACCTAAAAGTACATTTCGAGACACTGAAAACGACTTCTTTAGCTACGTTTCTAATAGTTTTGTTCATTTATACCACAAAAAATATGAATAACGAGAATTGATGAAAAAAATTAACGCAATTTCATGAACTGAACCAAGAGAAAAAAACGTCTGTGGGTGTGTTGCCATATCAAAATATTCTCCCCCCACCTCGAATTTCTGATTTCTACTCCTAATAGCCAGACTGTAAATAAGTAGTGAATAATTCAACTATTATACTGTCAAAAAATAGTACTAAAGAAAATTAAATTAATAACTAAAATAACCAATTATTTGGAACCTACATGGTAATTTTTTTTATAAAATATAGGTTTAATAATTAAAATAGTCTATAATTCGTGTGTATTAAAGGTATTCATCGTAATAACCAAAATACGAGTAGTTAGCGAAAAGTTAAATAATCATAACAGAAGCCTAATAATAATTGAAATAGTCAATAATTCGAATAGATACGTAATAAAAGCTATTCATCGTAATATCTAAAGTAGTCAGTAAAATGATAAATAATTATATTAAATATAGACCATAACTTTAAAAATAAAAAGTACAAATACATAAAAGATGAAATAAAATAAGCACACAATAAGGCTCTTCATTTGTGTGTATTTTTGATAAATCAAAGATCTCGAATTCCTTTAGTAATTTAACGGTAAGTAGAAAAGATGGCTAAAAATCGTCCCTCGATCATCACTATTATTTAAATAGGTGCAATGTTTGAAAATTCATGGCCCTCAAATTCGGCCAGAATAGTTATGTTATAGTTATAGTTATAGTTCTTTATTGTGGGAATTATTAAAAAACATACAATGTTTAATTGCATAGAATGGTTGGCATATCAGCATCTCCCTAATGTTTTTTTGTATTTAAAGTTATCCAGCTGCTTTATAGTGGTAAGGAGTAATTTATAGAATGTAATGCTAAAGTATAAATAGCTTTTCTGGAGAAGGAATGTGAAAGCTCAATACCATGTAACAAAAATCATAACACATGGTAATATAAACATTTCAATATTTCATCAGTTGGGAATCCCAAATAATGTGCCTTCCCGTTCGATTTTAGTCGATTTGTCAGGACCGTTTACTATGACAAGCAATGGAAATATGTATATTCTGGTTGCAACCTGTGGCTCCAGCAAGTAATTAGCCCTATCACTTTTGCTTGCTGGCTTGCTTGTTTGTGTAATATTCAATTCTTGACTATGCGTAAAGTAGTAGACTTATAAAAGATATGAAAGCTTATATAGATACTTTCCGTGATAAAGTTTTAATTCGTCGTATCAATGTTTGGCTTGCGGATTCGTTTAAACGTAATTACGAATTTAAAATATCGCAAAAGGCTTTCTTTTCGCACTTTTACCAACGGGAATACCCAAAATTCTTTTGCCTGTGAAGCGTGCTACTAGTAAACTCGTTAGTTATGGTCCAACATGTTTATCTTCACTTTGTGTTCCACAATACCTTCTATCAGATAATGGGAAACAGTTTATCGGTAAGGAGTGTATCGAATTGATAGCCAAATGTAAGTTTCCAAAGGTGTGTTTAAATCCTCAATATTACCCTCAGGGCAATCCCACTGAGAGTAGTCACGGTGTGGTCGTTTTGTGTTAAAAATGACCATCGCACGTTGGATCTCGACCTTCAGCTGATAAATTCAAATGTATATGGCAATGGTTCTGCAAACATTTTATCGTCGTCGAGCGACGTCCTTACATATCTTAATTCCCTTCAATTTTCTGGTGATTGTTTTTGAATCGCAAAGATGGCTTACTCTAGGTTTCAAGTTTTTCATTCTACAATACCTGAAACGATCATATCGAGATAATTCAGCTTCTGCATTATATCGTAACTCAGGTCATCGCCGTTCTCTTCTATCGAATTGTCGATTTCATCGTGTAATCTCTTTTGAATTTCTCTATTCACCGCCAGCTCATACAGGATGAAACACATAAAATTGGCCACGGTTTCGAAACCGGCTAGGAAAAACAACAGTGCCTGCGCTGTTAGGTCGTCATCTTCCCATTCTGAAATTAAAATAATAATTTTTAAATCGGAATCATCGTGCCCTATATCCGGAAACGTAATGACTCTTCCATAAACCGATTCCAGTTTGCTGAGCAATTTTTCCGACAAGTTGACTTAATAATCCGTTTCTGGATAATCGTTAGATAAAATGAACTACTGTCCAAGAGTTATTTTGGTTTCGATGGGTAGAAATCGTTTTAGCGGTTGCATATAATAAAACATAGCAAATGCGGCTGCTAGAAGAGATGTCTATCGGTAACCAGACCAAGGTCCTTCATTTTAGCCGATATGAATAGTAGTATTTTAAAATTTTATATGTGTAATCGATTTTACATTAATTTTGAATAAAAGTTTACGGCTACCGAAAAGAATTGCTTGGGACTTTGACTGGTTACCTGATAGACCTAGCAGGACACGCTATTTGCAGGTGGCTTGAAGATCAGGGTTCATATCTGCATCGATGTTTTCAAAGCATTGAAGATCGAATAATCGATGTTTCTAGGGTGCACATTTTTGTATAGTTGGACGTCATCGGCATATTATTATATTATGTATATATATACAAGATTTGTCCGGAAAATATAGCCTTGATGGCGTACACATCCCCCAAGTGGCGCCCCCGAATCACCATTTTGCATTTTGGGAACAGGAAGAAGTCGCAAAGGAATTAATCGGGTGAATAAGACGGGTGTTCTGTCACGGTGATTGAGATTCGGGCCATAAACTCACGCACAACGAGAGAAGTGTGAGCAGGGGCGTTGTCGTGATGAAGAATCCACCTGCCTCCTTGTGCCGAATCCGGTCGAACTCGGGCCAGATGAGCTCTGAGACGACTGAAAACTTCAACGTAGAAATTTCCATTCACTGTCTGGCCGTGAGGGACAAATTCCTGGTGAACAATGCCCCGAGAACCCAAGAAATCTCAATGTAGAGGGGCGTCCTGAGCGTTGGTCATCTTTCACCTCTTATCGGCCTTCCCGAGACCTTTTTAACCACTTGTTGACGGTTGGTTCCTACAGAGAATTGTTTGCGTAAACTTGTTTCAAACAAATTCACGGCCATTCTTGCCTGGCTTTGCAAGAAACTTAATGTTGATGCGCTGTTCATCAATCAGAGAGAGCTCGATGCCGACGGCTGGTAAAAAATGAGTTACTTTCAACAAGCACACGCAAACTCCTAATTACTCGCAGAGCGCTCTGGCTCGAACTGAGCGTTGAGGGGATTGCAAAGAGAGGGGGAACCATCGGGCAGCCCATCCACAACGCCTTGACACGTCGCCCCGAATTTTTTATACGTATTTTCCGGACAAACCTCGTATGTCCATGAACTTGGTTAGAAATGGAACTCACAAAGAACGAAAAGAGATGTGGGGATATAATCTTCCCTTCTGGAACTCCAGCCATTCGGAAGCTCTGTTGTCCACTTTTACATGCTAGCTCTGACGCAAGAGTTGAATCAATTGATATGAGTGTGCCAAAGATTAAGAGTTGATAGCAGGAAAAAAGAGCAAATCGAAATAGACAGACTTAAGGGCCCTTATAAATTCCAGAAGAACAAGTAAAGCAACTTTACCCTGGTCCATAGCCTTACCTGCATCATCAGTCACTTTGCACTGCAGAGGTAGTGCTATAGCCAGGAGTAAAACCGACTAACAGGGATTAAACAGCGAGAAGCGAGGAAGATGATTTGTTAGTTAGGCATGGACCATATGTTCATATAGCTAAATAACATACTTCTTTTGGTAATTCCAATGTTTTCACTAGATTCTTCGACTGTTGCAAAACCGGCCTTTCCTTCATTTGCCTGTTCCTCGTGCTTGAGGGTACCTTTCTTTGCTTCCATCAACAGATGAATCATATCTGGCCTGTAAATGTTCTGTTTTTCCCTGACTTTCATCGTTCCTTGGACGAGATTTCTATAAAAGTTGCAGTATTCATCGCTGAAGAGGCTTATATTAAAGAACTGAAATTTTGATGCAATCATTTGAAATGTCAAGTTAAAATGGGGCCACCAGAACCAGAGTGGCCAAAATGCAAAAATCATTTTTGTGGATATGGGCCAAAATAGTTAATGGGAATTCCTAAGTGAACATAGCTATAAAACGTAGTATGGCACATAGTTTTATTATGATGATTTCTCGAAGATATCGATTTTGGGCGACTGTGGAATTGTAAATAATGTTTTTTGTATGGATTTTTGCATTAAAGTAAAAATCATCAAAATGTCACTTGGGCCACTCTGGTTCTGGTGGCCATAAAAAAATGTTTATATGTGTTTATTCAACTTACCGTCGCAATCTTAGGACACACCGCAAAAAGGAAGAATTTTAGCAAAACTACTCCATCGAAGTTGGAAGATTTCTTGCCCATGACGTAAAACTCGTTGTTCTTGTCGTGAAGTGAGTCTACTTTTATTCCGAACGCTGTAGTCGCAATTACATCGCTCGCGTAGCGAGTGCACAGATCTTTCAGTTCCAGCGTTACTGATTGTTCATCTGAAATTATTAAACCATTAGTTTTATAATCTTTAATGGTATTATTACTGCCTCATTTAAAACATACTTTCTGCTTTATTCTTGCGTATTTCGCCCATGATATACTGGTTGACTTGTTGTCCACAATCAGACATGAAATTGCACATGTTTTTCATTTTGGAACCGGTGAAAGCAGGACTGAGAGTCGACCGCATATCCCTCCATTTATTTCCTACAATGGAATCAACCAAACATAATTATTTAATTTACTAATTATAATAATATACAAAATTTTAATTAAAAAAAACTGACTCCAAAATGTTTATAAGGCAGCAGCCATGTCATGGTGAAACTTAGAACGGGCTGTCGTAATTGAATGCATATACAAAATTTCGTGTCTGTGCTGTTGACCGTTGAGGAGTCCCTACGTCGGGATCCAACCCTGGCTGCAGCAGCCATGTCATGGTGAAACTTAGAACGGGCCGTCATAACTGAAGGCGCATAAAAAAAATCGTGTCTGTGCTGTTGACCATTGAGGAGTCCCCTCATCGGGAGCCAACCCAGGGTGTAGAATCAGAGCATGCTTGCCATATAAAATGCATCGTCATCGAAACTGAACCAACATGTGAATTTTCAACTTCATATGATATTATTTGGGAGTTCCCTAAATCCTTCATGGATTCCATCATCGGAACAGGATTTTAATAAAAATGGTACCAATCTGGAAGTATATCCTTTCAAATTAAAAATGAATTTTCCAAATCGGTTCATAAATGACGGAGTTCTGATATAACAAACATTTTAAAACAATTTAACCGAATTGATAACTTCCTCCTTTTTCTGAAGTCGATTGAAAATAAACAATAATGATATTGATTCAATGTCATATAAGGTATTTTCCTTATGTCACATATGCCTAGTCGTGAATTACATCATCGGCTTATGGTAATTTTGTATGTATTAGGATTGATTATGATATTAGATTGCGCAACTTCATAGAACGATTTGGCAACTCTTCCGAGACGGCGACACGCAGGTGCCGCTGATAGCATTAACAACCAAACTATTGACAATTTATTTGGCAATCTATAATAACGCTGATTACGGATGGTATCCTATTATAATAACCTAATAATTTAATTAACGATAGCAATATTAACATTCATTTTCTAATACAATCTGTTGACCTTTATATACTGGTTGATTATATCACAGAAAGAAACGGAGAGATAAAATGCCATCGATAAGTCTATCTGAACGATGAAGTGCGTAATTATTACATGTTGAGATCTGTATACCAAACAAAAAATTGACATATATTAAAATACTAGTAAATGTTAATATTATTAAAATAGTCATTGACCTTTAAATATTATTAAAATACTCGTAAATGTTATTATAATTCCAAAATTCGTCTGTTGTTAAATTATTATTTTTTACCGTACTAGTGGAATGTTATCTGGCGATACTCGGGTATCCGTTTCCTTCCCCCTCTCACTCCTCTTTCTCTTCCCCCCCCCCCCCCTCCCACCTCCCAAGTAGCCTATATTAATCGCCGTTCCTTCCACTTTCGAATTTATAAATATTTCATGGCGATCGGTTGAACGGTATAGATGTTGACCTGCTTCAGTGCCATCTAGTGGCAAGTGACAACAACGAAAAGATATTATCCGTGCTTTATTACCTATGTCTACCAATTTTCACGGTAATTAGTTGAATGGTTTAGAAGTTGGATGTAGCGCCATCTGGTTGCGAGTTACAATACAGTTAATAGCGCGAAAATAGTATGCGCCGTCAAATGTATATGTATATCAATTATCATGGAGATCGGTTGAGCGGTATAGAAGTTGATGTGCTGCAGCGCCATCTAGTGGTAAGTTATAACAAACAGATAAATCAGCTCATAACATCTTCTCCATGAAAAACTTTCATGGTGATATGCTAAACGGTTTCGGAGTCTATTAAGCTCGGACAGACAGATCTTCCAACATCCGTTTATATACATATACATATACATACATACACACATACACATATATTATATTATGTTTATTATCTTATATCACATTTATGCAAGTATATTATTTTTAAGAGATGATTTGCAGAAGATCATTTTCTGTCCTTGAACGACCTATATCGTTAAGAAGCCATTTTTTATTTTTTTTATTGAATAAAAAGGTAATTTTGTTGAATAAAAATGTTTTTTTTTTATTGAACAAAATATGGTTTAAATATTCGCTTGTTCTTATATTATTATGTTATACTGTATAAAAGTGTTTAGAATGTCATCTACAGTGCGCATCCTAACGGCTATACCGTAAAAGTAGCCATATCGAACACTAGCTGACCCGTGCCCACTTCGTTGGGCGGTAAAACTTTTTACTTGTGAAGAAATTATGAGAGTGGTTTGGTTAGTACTGAGTGCTATGATTTATTTCCTGACTGCCAAAAGAAGGGTTATATTTTTACTGCATATGTATGTATGTATGTATTTGCATGCCAATTTGACTATATTACCGCTATTTGTGAGTGTCTTCTTGTGAGTGTCTTATTTGTGAGTGTCTTATCCTTTAACCATTTATGCAGTAAAAGTGAAATTATATGCAGTAAAGGGGAAAATTCTTTTGTTTTAAACACTTGAGACGATAAATTTACTTATTTTGATATGAATTCATAATTGTTGATAATATGACCAATAAACATGTCCTAACGATTTAAATTATTTTTTTAATATAAAAACTACTTTTATTTAGATATATGCTGTCGCTGACTTTTTTGTAGGCATTATCAAGCTTTATCAAGCACTTCTCTAGAACTTAATCATATGTATATCTCTCATCGTTAAGGCAGCGTTCGTTAGAAACGTTTTCGTTCGACCGTTTTTTCCGACTTACTTTGGATATCCGACTACCACGAAAAAGTCTTTTCATTTTCGGATTAATATATAGCCCATAACACTCACAAATAACGTGGCTTTCTATTGGTAAAAGAATTTTCAAAATCGGTTCAGTAGATCCAGAGATTACTTCTTACAACGTTACAAACTTTACCTCTTTATAATATTAGTATAGATAATAATCAATTTTAGGAACTATGATTGCTCTCGTATCCACTGAACGGAATTTTAGGAACTACACTTTGCGTTTCGTAGTAAAATACTGGTTTCCAAATCATAGTACGTCGTTTCGTTAGTTAGTTTAGCTAATCAATGGTATAACACCTATTATTAATTAGCGGTAGGCCGCATAGATATCGAAAAAATAATTGATTTTGGGCAACATGCAGTCATTTTGCTATAACTATATTTCGGATATTGACATATGCAAATTGTTTCAATTGTAATTTAAATAAACGAATCGACAGAATATTACGTTTTACCTTTTAAAGAGAACAAGTTCCTCCCGAAAAGAACATCTAAATCTTCATTCACGAAAGGTTGGTGATTGACGAAATATTCAAAATCCTTAACTGTGATTCGCTTAATAATTTCTGGATCACGTAATACGATAGATGATTTGTTGATTTGAAAGTAGCCGAAGTATCTGCCAACGTTAAAAAAAACAAACGGTTACGATATTAAATTAAATAAAATCCTATTAATTAACATTAAAATAACATACTTGTGATCAGGAAATGTTTTGTAGACGTCGTGTATATCATCGAAGGCGTGGCGAATCCTAAACGTACTTTTTGTGATATTTCCGAACGGAATCCAAGGTTCCACGAATGGTATTTTAGATTCATTGAATCTTCTGTATATGTTCTTGAAGTAATACCACACAATAACCAGGAGAGTAATCAGCAGAATATGTACATCGTATGGAAACCATGCCGCCATTATATTTTCAACAAGTTTATATTTTTGAATACTTTTTGGCTAAGATGAGTTCGGCGTCAGTTGAGTAACAGCAATGGACTGATAATAATTACACAAATTCGGTAACAAGGATAACGCATATATGATTGAGCGCAAATTATTTTCAATTGCGATGGCGATAGTATAGCCGAACGACCTTGACGGTTTGAGGCGAGCGCGCCTGGCTCACCGAACAAACCATAGAATAATACGAGTTTACATAGATCGTTCAGATGCGTACTGCATTCTGCGTTCTGCCGTTCTGACTTGACTGATTTTATAATTATTGACTGATTCGACGTTGAGATAACGTAGTTTAGAAAATCACTATCCTTTCAAGAACGAAATGAAGATACCCTTCTTTTAATATTCTTCGAGAGAGATGAAAAAATTAAAATATCAATAAAACATGTTTCTTTCAGGTTTCATGCCGAATAGAAAACAATTTATATACAATAAATACTTTCATTTTAATTTTAATTAAATAAGCCAGTTGGTAGGAGTCCCTACTCTTTGTATAGTCAAATGGATTTTACATAATTTACCCTACATGTTATGCTAGAATAATTCATTTGCGAAAAAAATTACTATTTTTAAAATTTGGAAACAATAATTAATAGAATTTATATAAAAAAATATAAAATCTTTAAGAAATAACTAAGGCTGCTAAAATACCTGAATAGGTATAAATAAAATATACAGATATAAAATATAAAAAAGATTATTGACTTATAGAATAGTCAAATTAGAAATATTACAAATATAAAAATTTAACAACAATAAAATGACGCAATTAAAATAGGTAATACATTTTTTAAGCTATTGCATAGCTTTTATCGCGGGCCTTAGGCCAGCGCGGCGACCGAATGAAGGAATTTCTTAACGAAAATGAATGATTTAAAACTGATAATTATGTCTAAAAGAGTACTGCTTACGGTTCGAAAAAAATATATGTTAAACAAGAACATTTTCCTAATATTCTTAGCTTTGAATATTTTAGATTTTGTTTATATTACATAGTATAATTAATTTGTGAAATAAGGTCTAACCGAACACAAAAACGACTTCTATGCAAATACTATCTGGCGTATTATTATGAAACCTGAACCATTTTAAAGATAATTTAATTATCTATCATTTTATCTACGATTTTTTTGAATAATCCGTTTTTTTTTGCTTTATCGAATAAAAAATTTGTGCGCGGCGCCTTATTGGAAGACGTTTAAATTATTCCGAATCATTTGCTTCCGCAGCCGCAAATGATTCGGAATAATTTCAACGTTTTCCGATAGAGCGCAGTTATCTGATATCAGAAAAAATAAAATAAATAAAATAAATAAATAATTATAATTGCATAAGTTGTTAAAAATGCTATGCAATTTAATTTTCCGCGGCAGTCCCCGAGTGCCACAAGTATTTTTTTAAATAATCCATCTCTGATTATAAAAAATAATTACATTTAAAATGTATATAGTCAATAGTAAAAAAAAAAAAATATTATGAAAAATTGTAAAATTAAATAGACATTTCTAATACACATTTCTTAACCAAGTTGAAAGAAATAGCTAATTATGATAATATGAACTGCGGCCTGGACTATGTTAAAATTGTTGGAGAACTTTTATCAAACTTTTATCAAAATTTAAGCTACAGTGCAAGTTATGTACTGGAAAAAATTCTTTACCCTGTAGCTAGAATGATCGCTATTGGCGGGTGACACTGGCAACTTCAAGAACTTTTTGCCGCTTTAGATCCTCCTCTGATGACACCTAAAATATACCAAACCTGCCATACAAAATTATCTATTTTAAAAAAAATCGGTTGACTCGATGAATCAGTCTGCAATAAAAGAAAGACAGATGGCGAGTGCTTAAGGAAGAGTAGACAAAAATGGAATTCCCAAAATTTATATAATCGTAGATAGCTGTTGGAATAAATGAACTTACAAAAAAGAACTTACAGTTTTTCTGGGGCAGCAGTCATAATTGGTAAACGGACTGGTATTTTTGGGCGTACGAAACAAATACTGCTGTATCTGTGCAAGAGCAGAAAAAGGGCAGATTGAGCCTAAAACACATGTGTGCTATAAAAATTACAACGGTCCGTCTACTGGTATGGAATCTGATATTCTCCTAGAGCATTTCAAATGCTTAATCGAAGTGCATGCCTCATTTACAGCAGCATTGTTTCTGATAGCGATTCCAACACATATGCAAATTAATTTCATAAATCCTACCACCCCCCCATCTAGCGCCACCATTTAACCCCCCCCCCCCAATGATGGCGGGAGGGGGGGGAGGTATATGATGATGAAATCGAAATCAAAATCGAAAACGAAAACGAAATCGAAATAAAAACAGAAATCTAAACCGAAACCAACAACGAAATGGAAATCGAAAACGAAATCAAAATC
Organism: Micropterix aruncella; assembly: GCA_944548615.1. Taxonomy (NCBI): domain Eukaryota; kingdom Metazoa; phylum Arthropoda; class Insecta; order Lepidoptera; family Micropterigidae; genus Micropterix; species Micropterix aruncella. Next base: position 22,064,588 of record OX155956.1, read on the forward strand.
TTAATTTTGGGTCTCTGCTATTGACCGTTGAGGAGTTCCCTGATCGGGAGCCAACCCTAGGTACATCAGCCATGACATAGTGAAAATTGGAATGGGCTATCATAATTGAATGCGTATACACAATTTTCAATCTCTGCTGTTGACCGTTGAGGAGTTCCCTGGTCGGGAGCCAACCCATGGTACATCAGCCATGTCATGTTGAAACTTGGAAGTTGCTATCATAAATGAATGCGTATACAAAATGTTGGGTCTCTGCCGTTGAGGAGTTCTCTAGTCGGGAGCCAACCCTGGGTGGACGGATTTTAACCACAACTCTTTTCAGCTCATGCCATGACTAAATGATGCTTGCATGCCAAATTTCAGGTCAATCGGATGAAGCGTTTCGGCGCTATCGTCGGAGATCGGGCAGTTATTCAAGTAATGCACAGTTTTCTGTTTTCTGCGTCCCTAATCTGCGTCCCTAATTCAGCCAGTCTTGTGCATTACTTCAATTTTCAAACAGCAAAGCTAATCTGTGCCACAATATTTTCCCGCGATCTCGGAGCAATGTGAAATGACAAACGACGCGACCTCCCGGTGCGAATGCTAGGACAAGACTGGCTGGCGGCCGCTATTGACCGCGTATTTAAGTAATATTATTGATATACTACGTATAAAATTATTGATGAATTTTGAAACAACAATTTTATAAATCATTAAATTTTCTATAATTTGGTGAAAGAATCATCGAAATCGCTTCAGGCGTTTGAAAATAATATAAAAATTCTTGCGTAAAATAATAAGGGAAATAAGATTTTTTTCTGTCAAAACTAACAGTAATATTAAACAAACGAGACAACAAATTTGTTTTTCATCATATTACACATACCATATATATTTTTTCATGTATTTGGACCATCCATTTAGGCGAAATAGGCGTTCAAAGATAGGTCTATTTTGCAGTTTGGCCTATCCCATCGCCTTATGATAGCTGGTTCTTTTGGTAGAAGCGTCACAGTTTAATAATTACTACAGTTTTCGGCTCCTTTGTAGCGCTCGATATCACCGCTACGTCTCATGAGGTGCACACTCCAGTAGTCTTTATTATTTATATAAGTAATGCATATATAAAATAAGAGTAAATATTTTCAGGGTAGGAATTATGCACAAAAATACTTAATTGAATCAAAAGCAGAAAAAATAATACATCGTAAAGTCTAGTGGCAACATCACCTAACTAGGCCGGGACCTGTTCTAAGATAAACATTTATTTTCGAATGTGCTTTCAATAATACCGTGTTTATAAACATGACATATATTCCATGTATGCACAATATAATAGAATTGCAAAACCATGTAAAAAATGACTAAATACTTAAAGTTAGAAGTGGAAAATTAAAATGTCAGCAAATAAATTCAAATCAGAAAAAATAACAAAACAATTTAAAATAGTCCAAATTAGAACAAGAATTTAAACAAAATAGTCCTGTATTTTACTTATAACTAAGATAAAATAGTGTTAGAACTAAAAGAAATTATCTCTTAAAATACGTTAAAACAAAATAATAATAATAATAAAATATAAAATATAAAATAATAATATTAATCCTACTACTATTATAAACGCGAAAGTTTCTAAGAACATATGTATGGATGTTTGTTACTCTTTCACGCAAAAACTACTGAATGGATTTTAATGAAACTTTACAATAATATAGCTTACACATCAGAATAACACATAGGCTATAATTTATAAAGATATATAGTTTTATTTCATCATTATCACAATTTTCCATCACCACGGGGGTGAAACCGCGGGGCGCAGCTATAACATAATATAATATAAGAATTAAAAATTTCAAATGTCCAGGTTAGATTATAATGTCCAATATTTTTAAAATTCCTTGTTTCCCTCTTTTTCAAGCTGGTTTCTAAACGACCTTTTAAAGTAGGTCTTATTTTTCGCCGATTTTATGTCGCCAGGAAGAGCATTAAAAAACCTTAGGGCAATAAATATATAGGTGCGCTGACCAAAAGTAGTATACCTTCTGGGTACTATCATGTAAAAAGTGAAGAATGAAAGCGTTCACTTTTAAAATATTTCTAATAAAAGTTTTTTTCTCTTCATTCAAATTAAGGGGTGTTTCATTTGCAATTATTCCATGTGGATTTCCATAAAAAAAGGAAATTGGAGAGTGTTCCGTTACCTTAAAAGCTTAGGAACACCTGCAAAAGAGCAGAAAGATACTCCCCGTATCCCTAATCATAAATCCACATTTTGCCTAACTCGTTATCCGTACATTAAGGTAGCCAATGGTTTCGTGCAGCTTGGGCCATAAGATCCGCTTTGTTTTCGGATCGGCTCAACTCACGATTCTGCTCCTATTCAGAAGCTCGTGCGGAAGGCTACCCTGGGTAAGAATCTTGCGTCTAAGGCCTCACAAGCTGGTGGACCGGTTTCTCCCGGCGGGATTGCATTTCGGGGCTACTGGGCGGTTTGCGCAACATTCGGCGACGCCAAACAGTTGTGCAGTCTGACTAATTGCTGAAGGAGACTGAAGACTATAAAAATTTACTGTCTCCTAAGAAGCGGGGGTGGATGTTGACCCGTTATCATGCCACTCTTGAAATGATCTTGGGCCACCCGACCCCATGTGGCACAACGGGCAAAGGACGCTCAGGTCCGCGATAAATTTAAATTTAATTACCGCTGTAATACAACAAGTAGAGGCCGCGTAAGCGAATTCGAGCCTGTAACAAGTCGGGAGGGCAGAGGCACGGGCGTAGCTATAGCTTTCACATGGGGGGGGGGGGGGGGGTCCGCGGGTACGAAAACGTACAAAGATAAACTAGTTATTAGCCGGACTTCGAGCAGAAAAAAGCAAAATTCTAAACTCTAATCTCAGTTATTTAAAAATTACATAAACATTAAAATACACGCAAGTTAATCGCGGACAAATGATGGTTACTTTTGGTATCTACCTTTAAATAAAATAAGTAAATAATGTCGGTAGAACATTTATTTATGACATTATATTCTACTTAATATAAATGTGAACGTTTGTGAGGATGTATGGATACGCTTTCAGGCAAAACTTTAAAAAAAATTAAGTATAACATTTAGCTTTTTACTCCTTATGGCCAACATATTTATAATTTCGTTAGGATCCAGTTGGACCGCTATATCACGATGAACACTTATCAGCAAGCCCAGTCAGTCGTTCATCTCCCGAGCTATTTCTCAAGTAGTTTTTCAACCTCTTTAAGGTTGGGTTGGTGTGGACACTGGGAGTGTGGCCAAAATAGTAAGCAACAATTTTATTGTAGGAAAGAACTGATTCTCGCCCTGGTCAAGAGTTTCTAGTGCGGTGGATGGTTTTTCCGTCATAGATTTCCAATTATTCTGCCATATTTCATATTGGAAAAGTATGCGCTTCAGTTTGTCCCAAAAATAATAGCGCTATTTTTTTAAGGCTTTCTTTTATCTTAGAGTCATCATTGGTCTTTTCAGGCAGAATCATTTGAATCCCTTCGATTGTCTCTTCATGTTGCTTATAGTGTGCATCAAGTTCTGTAACCACATAGTCAATGAAAGGGTAAAATACATTTCTACGGTAATATATTTCGACAGTTTCTCCTGGAGCATAGCGGCGCTGGGTTTGCCTTCCAGTCGTTCTTGGAACAATTATGTCGCTTGAACTCATCTGCTTTGCTTGCTCGAAAAGAATAGTGAACTCATTTTCGTTCCGAATATTTTGTAAAATAGTTTTTATTGTTTTCACATGACATTGACCTTCTGCATTGCTTTGTTTAGGTTTGATGTGTATGAAAATACTTTTCTTAGTATAATTAACGATACGATAAACTGGCTGTTTTCCATGGCTGTTTGCATTTGGGATGTGGCAAAATCTCTATTAGCAGAATCATTTTGAAGTGCCTCGACTGTTAGACATTTGAAGTGCCTCGCGTATTACGGGAAGCATTTCTGCAATTCTTTCAACAGCCCCATGTTTTTCTGTCCATCGTGTCTCACAAAGAGAGATAAGCGTTGAATGAGATGATTTAACTTGATCTGCAATTTTCTTCATGAGGCCGTCCCGAAACAGGGACTGTCGAAAAAAGTTTACTATACTTTTTATAGTTTCGATAGTTTCGTATCAATGGTATCTCACTTGAATGCGCTAGAACTAAATTCAGGACGTGAGTCACACCGTGTACGAATTACACGATTTTTCTCGTCGTATGCTAAGAGGGGGGTGGGGGTCCGGACCCCCTAAATCCCCCCCCCCCCTTATATACGCCTTTTGGCAAAGCTATCCTGAAGGTTAACTCCAGACGGAGATATTCTATCAAATCTGGTAGTCAGGGGGCGAGGCTGCAGGCTGGTTACCTTTACCGGTGCCCCCGGCGTTAGCCTCTAACGGGCTTGTTGGCGGAGCTAGACAGTATATTGTCTTGTCTTTAAGTCTTCTACGTTCATTCCACGGCTAAAAGAACGATCACATATCATTATACCATCCCGGGTGACGGGTTCGCCCGTTGTAGTCGACACCGCCCTACTACTAGCTCCATTAAGGAATCAGCTTCATCGATCTATTAGAGGCGCTAGCTCGCTTACCACCTTTAAGCATTCATTAAAAAAACAATTCTTTTTACAATTAATATAAAGCATAAATTCAAACCTGTCCCTTATCACCTTTTCTCACCTTATTGTGACATTTTATTTATTTATATATTAATATATGTATGTATATCTTTATTGGTGTCCTACCAAATATTAATTAATTATTTTACTTTTGGCTTTAGATACTTTTGGCTTTAGATAAAATATATAAAAATTCCTATAATTTGAAATCTCATTGTAAATTGTATCGTATCTTATAGTATTCCAATTTTGATTACTCTTCTTGTCACATCAACAATATATACATGTCGATCGACTGTAAGATATTGTTAGCAATAAGTCAGCCTTTGTACGGGAATTATTATTATATTACAATAATGAGATATTAATTTTATTTCATTAAATAATATTGAAATTAAAATCACCAAATATTTTAAAAATCGAATTGTGAAAAAAAATATATTTAAAAAATCTACAAAACAAAAATCATAATTCGAAAACATTAAAATTAATAAGAGAAAATAGAGTTCCAAAAGATAGTCGATTTAAAAGATACTCAATCACTAAATTATTATAAACAGCTTATTATTAAAAATAATACTATCATTAAAATAGCGTTGAGTTTGTTATAGAATTGTTTAACAATTTCTTTTACGGCTCTTGACCAACCTGTTGAAAATGCATTTGCCTTCATATGTTGAACACTGCCTTTGACGAATTTTAGGAAGGAATTGGTATTAAATAGCTACTCTATACAAATTACTCTCACTTCGATGACGAATAGGAGCACTGCAGTGGGCTGAAAACAACTTGAAAATTAAAACGAAAATAAATTTATTATTATTTTATTATATCGACATAATATTTATATTTATTTATCTTAGAAAAAAATATATATTTTCTATTCTCGAATTTACTGCCTGGGTACAAAAGTCATCCAAAAACCCTTCTTGGCCTTAAGATTAAACGTGTCAGTAGCCAGTTCCAAGGGCACTGGTGTCCTCTTCTCGTCTAGTTTAATATTAAATTTCGACAACAGAGAATACACCATTATCTTCGCTTCCATAAGCGCAAAACGAGAACCTGTTTGAAAAAATTAATTAAAAAATCGGTTGTGTCACCACAAGACTTTCCCGGCAAGTAGCCAAGGACTGTTCCCACTTAAGAAGAAAAATATCGTAAGAAGAAGACTATTTTGGTCCCAAACTTTATACATCCTAAGTATTTGGTCTATCTTCTTCGAAGTTAAAGCACTCTAGATAAGGCGGGATAGGAACCCTAGGAAGAAGAAGAATATTTATTCCGAAACTTTATGCATCCTGATTACTTGGTCTATCTTCTTCGAACTAAAAGCACTCTAGGAAGATGATGAATATTTTCGCCCGAATATTTATACATCCTGAGTACTTGAGTATCTATTAAAGTTCTCTAGATAAGGCGGGATATGAACCCACGGATGAAGAAGAGTATCGGAAGAAGAAGAATATTTTGTTCCGAAATTGTATACATCCTGAGTACTTGGTCTATCTTTTTCGAAGATAATCAACAACCACTGCCGACAGCAGCCCCCTTCGGTGTACTTTTTCATACTAAATCATTAAACTGACGTCACAAAACATCACGATTCTGATGGGCCCTACATAGGACAAGGCGGCCGGAAAGATCTGGACTGTCCAGTAAAATCCGTCAGGCAAACCCGTCGTTTGTAGCTGAAAATCCCAAAATGAAGGCGCGGCCGGAGGCGGCCTCTCATAGAATGAAATTTCATTCGATGGCCGGAGGGCCGGTGGAAACCGCAGGCCGGGGCGTGTGTGTGTAGCGTGCGATTAGTAAGCACTTGCTATGGAATACTATGACCATTACCATGCACATACTATGGAATGTACTACATACTTACTATGAAATACTATGGCCATTAATATGGAATCAATTATTTCTGACTCCACATTAATATCCTTATGAAGTATCCGAAATCTATCTGTTAATATGCCAAATATTGCATTCGCAACAATACACCTGGCACGTGATGTTCGGTGGTTGTATATTCTCATATTCTCATATCCACTCATAATATCTACTCTCAATAGGAAAACGTCGTCAGCGACGAGCACGTAAGGTATATTTCTTAAATTAAATCCGAAATCACATTGGTTGGGATATCTCATATACAAGCGACACAAATAATATTTAATGTCCACCATACATTAATTAAATAGAAAGGCCCATAAAAGCGGCGACGCTTGCGATGCGTGCCTCGTTCGAAATTCAACTTCGAAGGCTAATTTCGACCCGCGCTTGAAATTTGACTTTTGAATTGAATGAGATGACAAGCTTTAGAAATTGAAATTTCATTGCCTTGCGTAGCATTTTAACAGAAATTTTCGCTAACTGCTAATCGACTTTATTTATGAAGTTAATATTTAGATAAAATAAGTCCCTGGCTACTTGCCGGCAAAGTCTTAGGGTGACACATACGATTTATTTTTAATTTTCGAATTTAATCAATGTGTTAATATGTTTTATTTGTTAAAGGATACATTGTTATCTCACCTATGCAATTTCTCGGCCCAGCTCCAAACGGTAAGAAAGTATATGGTTGAATATTTCCTTTGTTTTCCTCTGAGAATCTTTCGGGATCGAATTTATCGGGATTAGGCCAATATTTTGGGTCACGGTGAATAGAAAAAATCGGCAGCCATAATAAATCATCCGGTTTTAACTAAAATAAATATCATTATCATTACTCTAAAAATATTATTGTTAGTCTGTATGTAAATATTGGTTTTTCGAATTTAGATAAAAATAACCTTGATTCCGTCATTAGATCCTTCTTTGCTAGGAGCCAAATAATAGTCTTTGTTGCAGACACGATCAATTCCTATTGACGGAGGCCATTTTCTCAGCGTCTCTATTAATGGAAATGGATACTATTTTAATAATTTTACCTATGTGGTCTTACCAATGTGGTTACCTATGTGGTTTTACCTATGCGGTTACCTATGTGGTAATTTACCAATCTAAATAATAGGTAATAAATAGATTGCAAAGACTTGCGCACCATTAGATACTAATAATATCTACAGGCACTAAACAGCACATTAAGGTAACGCACATAATACGTTTATATGTAATTTCCAAAGACAACGTGGAAAAAAATCAGTTTCTCATAGATAATATTACCTGAGTTTATGATAAATATGAAATATGGATATGCAATTTATTTTTACATTTTCAACATGTCTAATTAACGCCTAAAAACCGCAATCTGGCGTGTCAAATATTTTTATTATGTGGTAATTCTCGTTACTGCTCTTTACTTAACATACAGTCTGTCCAAAAAGTGTAAACCCTACGTTTTGGGGAAAATTGCAACATATTGCAAAACAGTAATGTGAGAATATTAATACTAAAAAAAAATAGGGACATGTCTCAGTACCGTCTCCTAAGAGGCGTATTGGAGTCAGACTAGTATTTCTGCTCCTTTACTGATTTCATCACGTAACATCGACGTTTGAATGATTGTGAGCTTGCAATAATAAGAAAAAACTTGCCTTCGTTAAACAATCATTAATTTTGACTACAATACCAACAATTTTTTAAACTATACGAAATGTCAGTCAAAACATAATCTCAAAATGTATGTACCTAAAAGTACATTTCGAGACACTGAAAACGACTTCTTTAGCTACGTTTCTAATAGTTTGGTTCATTTATACCGCAAAAAATATGAATAACGATAATTAATGAAAAAAATTAACGCAATTTCATGAACTGAACCAAGAGAAAAAAACGTCTGTGGGTGTGTTGCCACATCAACATATTCTCCCCCCACCTCGAATTGATTTCTAAGTAGTGAATAATTCAACTATTATACTATCAAAAAATAGTACTAAAGAAAATTACATTAATACTAAAATAACCAATTATTTGGAACCTACCAACCGTTTTTTATGGTAAAATTTTATTTAAAAATAAAGGTTTAATAATAAAAATAGTCAATAATTCGTGTGTATTAAAGGTATTTATCGTAATAACCAAAATACGAGTAGTTAGCGAAAAGTTAAATAATCATAACAGAAGCCTAATAATTGAAATAGTCAATAATTCGAATAGATACTTAATAAAAGTTATTCATCGTAATATCTAAAGTAGTCAGTAAAATAATAAATAATTATATAAATTATAAACCATAACTTTAAAAATAAAAAGTACCAATACATAAAAGATGAAATAAAATAAGCACACAATAAGGCTCTTCATTTGTGTGTATTTTTGATAAATCAAAGATCTCGAATTCCTTTAGTAATTTAACGGTAAGTAGAAAAGATGGCTAAAAATCGTCACTCGATCTTCACTATTATTTAAATAGGTGCAATGTTTGAAAATTCATGGCCCTCGAATTCGGTCAGAGCATAGAAAGGTTGGCATATCAGCATCTCCCTAATGTTTTTTTGTATTTAAAGTTATCCAGCTGCTTTAAAGTGGTAAGGAGTAATTTATAGAATGTAATGCTAAAGTATAAATAGCTTTTCTGGAGAAGGAATGTGAAAGCTCAATACCATGTAACAAAAATCATAACACATGGTAATATAAACATTCCAATATTTCATCAGTTGGGAATTCCAAATAATGTGCCTTCCCGTTCGATTTTGGTCGATTTGTCAGGACCGTTTACTATGCAAGCAATAGAAATGTGTATATTCTGGTTGCAACCTGTGGCTCCAGCAAGTAATTAGCCCTATCTCTTTTGCTTGCTCGCTTGCTTGTTTGTGTAATATTCAATTCTTGACTATGCGTAAAGTAGTAAACTTATAATAGATATGAAAGCTTATATAGATACTTTCCGTGATAAAGTTTTAATTCATCGTATCAATGTTTGGCTTGCAGATTCGTTTAAACTTAATTAGAATTTAAAATATCGCAAAAGGCATGCTTTTCACACTTTTACCAACGGGAATACCCAAAATTATTTTGCCTGAGAAGCGTGCTACTAGTAAACTCGTTAGTTATGGTCCAACGTATTTGTCTTCATTTTGTGTTCCGCAATACCTTCTATCGGACAATGGGACACAATTCATTAGTAAGCAGTTCATCAAATTGAGAGCCAAATGTAAGTTTCCAAAGGTGTGTTTAAATCCTGAATATTACCCTCAAGGCAATCCCACTGAGAGTAGTCACGGTGTTGTCTTTTTGTGTTAAAAATGACCATCGCACGTTGGATCTCGACCTTCAGCTGATTAATTCAGCTGATAAATTCAAATGTATATGGCAATGGTTCTGCAAACATTTTCTCGTCGTCGAACGACGTCCTTACACATCTTAATTCCATTCAATTTTCTGGTGATTGTTTTTAATCGCGAAGATGGCTTAATCTAGGTTTCAAGTTTTTCATTCTACAATACCTGAAACGATCATATCGAGATAATTCAGCTTCTGCATTATATCGTAGCTCAGGTCATCGCCGTTCTCTTCTATCGAATTGTCGATTTCATCGTGTAATCTCTTTTGAATTTCTCTATTCACCGCCAGCTCATACAGGATGAAACACATCAAATTGGCCACGGTTTCGAAACCGGCTACGAAAAATAACACCGCCTGCGCTGTTAGGTCATCATCTTCCCATTCTGAAAATAAAATATTAATTTTTAAATCGCAATCATCCGGAAACGTAATGACACTTCCATGAACCGATTCCAGTTTGCTGACCAATTTTTCCGACAAGTCGATTTAATAATCCGTTTCTGCATAATCGTTGTATAAAATGAGCTACTGCCCAAGAGTTATATTGGTTTAGATGGGTTGAAATCGTTTTAGCGGTTGCATATAATAAAATATAGCAAATGCGGCTGCTAGAAGAGATCTATATCAGTAGGTAATCAGACCAAGGTCCTTCATTTTAGCCGATACGAATAGTAGTATTTTAAAATTTTATATGTGTTTCGATCTGTCGATTTATCATTAATCAATCATCAATCAATCAATCGATTTGGCATTAATTTTGAATACCAGTTTCTATGCTACCGAAAAGAATTGCTTAAGACATTGACTGGTTACCTGATAGACCTATCAGGACAAGCCATTTTCAGGTGGCTTTAAGGTCAGGGTTCATGTTTGCATCGATGTTTTCGAAGCATTGAAGATCGAATAACCGATGTTGCACACTTTTGTATAGTTGGACGTCATCGGCATATATGTATATATACATATGTCCATGAACTTGGTTAGAATTGGAACTCACGAAGAACGAAAAGAGATGTGGGGATATAATCCTCCCTTCTGGAACTCCAGCCATTCAGAAGCTCTGTTTTCCACTTTTACATGCTAGCTCTGACGCAAGACTTGAATCAATTGATATCAGTGTGCCAAAGATTAAGAGTTGGTAGCAGAAAAAAAAGAGCAAATCGAAATAGACAGACTTAAGGACCCTGATAAATACCAGAAGAACCAGCAAAGCAACTTTACCCTGGTCCATAGCCTTACCTGCATCATTAGTCACTTTGCGCTGCAGAGGTAGTGCTATGGCCAGGAGTAAAACCGACTAACAAGGATTAAACAGCGAGAAGCGAGGAAGATGATTTGATAGTTAGCCATGGACTATATGTTCATATACTTAAATAACATACTTCTTTTGGTAATTCCAATGTTTTCAATAGATTCTTCGACTGTTGCAAAACCGGCCTTTCCTTCATTTGCCTGTTCCTCGTGCTTGAGGGTACCTTTCTTTGCTTCCATCAACAGGTGAATCATATCTGGCCTGTAAATGTTCTGCTTTTCCCTGACTTTCATTGTTCCTTGGACGAGATTTCTATAAAAGTTGCAGTATTCATCGCTGAAGAGGCGTATATTAAAGAACTGAAATTTCAATGCAAACATTTGAAATGTCAAGTTAAAATGAGGCCACCTGAACCAGAGTGGCCCAAATGCAAAAAAACATTTTTGTCGATATGGGCCAAAATAAATAACATAGCCAAAAAACTTAGTATGGCGCATAATTTTTATTTTGATGATTTCTCGAAGATATCAATTTTGGGTGACTCTGGAATTGTAAATAATGATTTGTTATATGGATTTTTGAATTAAAGTAAAAATCATCAAAATGTCACTGTGGTTCTGGTGGCCTTAAATAACGTTTTTAAATGATTTATTCAACTTACCGTCGCAATCTTAGGACACACCGCAAAAAGAAAGAGTTTTAGCAATACTACTCCATCGAAGTTGGAAGATTTCTTGCCCATGACGTAAAACTCGTTGTTCTTTTCGTGAAGTGAGTCTACTTTTATTCCGAACGCTGTAGTCGCAATTACATCGCTCGCGTAGCGAGTGCACAAATCTTTCAGTTCCAGTGTTACTGATTGTTCATCTGAAATTATTAAACCATTAGTTTTATAATCTTTAACGTTATTATTACTGCCTCATTTAAAACATACTTCCTGCTTCATTCGCGCGCATTTCGCCCATGATATACTGGTTCACTTGTTTTCCACAATCAGACATGAAATGGCACATGTTTTTCATTTTGGAACCGGTGAAAGCAGGGCTGAGAGTCGACCGCATATCCCTCCATTTATTTCCTACAATGGAATCAACCGAACGTAATTATTTATTTTACAAATTACAATAATATACAAAACTTTAATTTTTTTTAAAAAGCGGCTCCAAAAATGTTTATAAGGGCAGCAGCCATGTCATGGTGAAACTTAGAACGGGCTATTATAATTGAATGCGTATACAAAATGTCGTGTCTGTGCTGTTGACCGTTGAAGAGTTCCTTCGTTGGAATCCAACCCTGCGTGCCGCAGTCCTGTCTTGGTGAAACTTAGAACGGGCCGTCATAACTGAAGGCGCATAAAAAAATCGTGTCTGTTCTGTTGACCGTTGAGGAGTCCCCTCGTCGGGAGATATCCCTGGGTATAGAATCAGAGCAAGATTGCCATATAAAATGCATTGTCATCGAAACTGAACCAACAAGTGAATTTTCAATTTCATATGATATTATTTGGGAGTTCCCTCAATTCCTCATGGATTCCATCATCAGAACAGGATTTTAATAAAAATGGGACCAATCTGGAAGTATGCTCTTTCAAATTAAAAATGAATTTTCCAAATCGGTTTATAAATGACGGAGTTCTGTGGTAATGACATTTTAAAACAATTCAACCGAATTGATAACTTCCTCCTTTTTCTGAAGTCGGTTAAAAATAAACAATAATGATATTGATTCGATGTCATATAAGGTATTTTCCTTATATGACATATGCCTAGTCGTGAATTACATCTTTGGCTTATGGTAATTTTGTATGTATTAGGATTATATGTGGTATTAGATTGCGCAATCATAGAACGATTTGGCAACCCTTCCGAGGGCGCGACACGCAGGTGCCGCTGATAGCATTAACAACCAAACTATTAACAATTTATTTGGAAATCTATAATAACGCTGACTACGGATGGTATCCTTTTATAATAACCTAATAATTTAATTAACGATAGCAATATTAACATTCAATTTCTAATACAATCTGTTGACCTTTATACAGGTTGATTATATCACAGAAAGAAACGGAGAGATAAAATGCCATCGATAAGTCTATGAACGATGACGTACATAATTATCACATGTTGAGATCTGTATACCGAATAAAAGTATGACATATAATAAAATACTCGTAAATGTTAATATTATTAAAATACTCGTAAATGTTATTATAATTTCAAAATTCGTCTGTTATATTATTATTTTGTATTATTGAATGTTATCTGGCGATACTCGGGTATCCGTTTCCTTCCCCCTCTCACTCCTCTTTCTCTTCCCTCCCTCCCCCCCCCCCCCCCAAGTAGCCTATATTAATCGCCGTTCCTTCCACTTTCGAATTTATAAATATTTCATGGCGATCGGTTGAACGGTATAGATGTTGACCTGCTTCAGCGCCATCTAGTGGTAAGTGATAACAACGCGGAAACATTATTCGTGCTTAACTACCTATGTCTACCAATTTTCACGGTAATTAGTTGAATGGTTTAGAAGTTGGCTGTAGAGCCATCTGGTTGCGAGTTACAATACAGTTAATAGCGCGAAAATAGTATGCGCCCTCAAATGTATATGTATACCATTTATCATGGATATCGGTTGAGCGATATAGAAGTTGATGTGCTGCAGCTCCATCTAGTGGTAAGTTACAAGAAACAGATAAATCAGCTCATAAAATCTTCTCCATGAAAAAATACACATATGTGCCAACTTTCATGGTGATACGCCAAACGGTTTCGGAGTCTATTAAACTCGGACAGACAGATATACCAACATCCGTTTATATACATATACATACATACATATACACATACAAATATATTTACATTATGTTTATTATCTTATATCACATTTATGCAGGTATATTATTTTTAAGAGATGATTTGCAGAATATCATTCTCTGTCCTTGAACGACCTATATCGTCAAGAAGCCATTTTTTATTTTTTTATTGATTAAAAAGGTGCTTTTGTTGAATAAAAATGTTTTTTTTATTACATAAAATATGGTTTAAATATTCGCTTTTTCTTATGTTATACTGTATAAAAGTGTTTAGAATGTCATCTACAGTGCGCATCCTAACGGTTATACCATAAAAGTAGCCAAATCGCCCATAATAATCAATTTTAGGTACTATGATTGCTCTCGTATCCACGGAACGGAATTTTAGGAACACGTTGCGTTTCGTAGTAAGATACTGGTTCCCAAATCATAGTACGTCGTATCAAAAGTTAGTTTAGCTAATCAATGGTATAATACATATTATTAATTAGCGGTAGGCCGCATAGATATCGCAAAAATAATTGATTTTGGGCAACATGCAGTCATTTTGCTATAATTATATTTCGGATATTCCCATGAGCAAATTGTTTCAATATTAATTAAAATAAACGAATCCACAGAATATTACGTTTTACCTTTTAAAGAGAACAAGTTCCTCCCGAAAAGAACATCTAAATCTTCATTCACGAAAGGTTGGTGATTGACGAAATATTCAAAATCCTTAACTGTGATTCGCTTAATAATTTCTGGATCACGTAATACGATAGATGATTGGTTGATTTGAAAGTAGCCGAAGTATCTGTTAACGTTAAAAAAAACACACGGTTGCGATATTAAATTAAATAAAATCCTATTAATTAACATTAAAATAACATACTTGTGATCAGGAAATGTTTTGTAGACGTCGTGTATATCATCGAAGGCGTGGCGAATCCTAAACGTACTTTTTGTGATATTTCCGAACGGAATCCAAGGTTCCACGAATGGTATTTTAGATTCATTGAATCTGTTGTATATGTTCTTGAAGTAATGCCTCACAATAACCAGGAGGGTAATCAGCAGAATATGTACATCGTATGGAAACCATGCCGCCATTTTATTTTCAATGAGTTTATATTTTTCAATACGCCTTGGCTAAGATTCTTTATGAATGCCGGCGTCAGTTGAGTAACAGCAATGGACTGATTATAAAGACACAAAATTTGTAACAACGATAACACATATGATTGGGCGCAAATTATCTTCAAGTACGATTAGTCTAGGAAAATTGGCATAGCTGGTTTGTAGCAGCGTCACAGTTTAATAATTACTACAGATTTTAGGCTCCTTTGTAGGTAGCGCTTGATATCGCCGCTACGTCTCAGTGCACACACCAGTCGTCTTTATTATTTATTATTCATATAAGTATCGAATGCAAATATAAAATAACAGTAAACAATTTCAACGTAGGTATTATGCACAAAAATACTTACAAAATTGAATGAAAAGCAGAAAAAGAATACGTCTACGCATAGTCTAGTGGCAACGTCACCTAACTAGGCCGGGACCTGTTCTAAGGTAAACATTTCTTTTTGAATGTGCTTTCAACAATACCGTGTTTATAAACATGGCATATATTCCATGTATGCACAATATAATAGAATTTCAAAAACGTAAAAAAATACTAAATACTTAAAGTTAGAAGTGGAAAATTAAAATGTCAAATAAATTAAAATCAGAAAAAACAAAACAATTTTAAATAATCAAAATTCGAATAAGACTTTAAACAAAATAGTCCTGCATTTTACTTATAACTAAGATAAAATAGTGTTAAAACTAAAAAAAAAAAAAAAAAATATATAAAATAATAATAATATAATATAAGAATTAAAATATTCAAATGTCCAGGTTAGATTATATTGTGCAATATTTTTTTAATTGATTGTCTTCCCTCTTTTACAAGCTAGTTTCTAAGCAGTCTTTTAAAGTAGGTCCTATTTTCCGCCGATTTTCTGTCGCCAGGAAGAGCATTGAGAAACCTTAAGGCAATGAATGTATAGGTGCGCTGACTAAAAGTAGTATACCTTCTGGGTACTATCATGTAAAAAGTGAAGAATGAAAGCGTTCAATTTGAAAATATTTCTAAAAAAAGTTTTTTTTATTCTCATTCATATTGAAGTGTATTTCATTTATAATCATTTTATGTGGAGTTCCATAAAAAAAGGGAATTTGGAGAGTATTCCGTTACCTTTAAAGTTTAGGAACACCTGCAAAAGAGCATCTTCGAATGGTTCGATATGGACCAGGTACATCGTTTTCGACATGCTACATTGTGAAATATTCGAGTTTCGCCAACCTACCCGAGCGCCTACCAGCCCAGGTCTCCCCTACCGAGCAAAATTGCTTGTGATAAAGGACCGAAGAAACTTGCACATCCTTATAATACTATATAATGTCCTACAACATCCTACATCTCCTTCCTACCCCAACGAGACTTGTACCGGGTCAGGAAGTCATGGTATCCCACTTCGTTCAAGTCAGAAAAATACTCCACGTATCCCTAGTCATAAATCCACATTTTGCCTAACTCCTTATTCATACATGCAGCTCCATTAAGGTAGCCAAAGGTTTCGTGCAGCTTGGGCCATAAGATCCACTTTGTTTTCGGATCGGCTCAACTCACGATTCTGCTTCTATTCAGAAGCTCGTGCGGAAGGCTACCCTGGGTAAGACTCTTGCATCTAAGGCCTCACAAGCTGGTAGACCGGTTTCTCCCGGCGGGATTGCATTTCGGAGCTACTGGGCGGTTTGCGCAACATTCGGCGACGCCAAACGGTCTTACAGTCTGACTAATTGCTGAAGGAGTCTGGAGACTATGGAAATATACTGTCTCCTAAGCAGCGGGGGTGGATGTTGACTTGCTGTTATGCCACTCTTGAAATGATCTTGTGCAAGCTGACCCCGTGTGGCACAACGGGCAAAGGACGCCCAGGTCCGCGATAAATTCAAATTTAATTACCGCTGTAATACAACAGGTAGAGGCCGTGTAAGCTACTTCGGGCCTGTAAACAGTCGGGAGGACGGAGGTATCCTGAAGGTTAACTACAGACGGAGATATTCTACCAAATCAGTCAGGGAGCGAGGCTGCACGCTGGTTACCTTTCCCGGTGCCCCCGGCGTTGGCCTTTAACGGGCTTGTTGGCGGAGCTAGACAGTATATTGTCTTGTCTTTAAGTCTTCTACGTTCATCCCACGGCTGAAAGAACGATCACATATCGTTATAACATTCTGGGGTGACGAGTTCGCCCGTTGTAGTCGACACCGCCCTACTACTAGCTCCATTAAGGAATCAGCTTCCTCGATCTATTAGAGGCGCTAGCTCGCTTTCCACCTTAGGTATTCATTAAAAAAACAATTCTTTTTACAATAAATTTAATCCATAAATTCAAACCTTTCCCCTATCAGTTTTCTTACCTTATTGTGACATTTTATTTATTTATATATTAATATATGTATGCATATCTTTATTGTAATCCTACCAAGTATTAATTAATTATATTACTTTTGGCTTTAGATACTTTTGGCTTTAGTTAAAATGTATAAAAATTCTTATCACTTAAAATCTCATTGTAAATTATATCGTATCTTATAGTATTCCAATTTTGATTACTCTTCTTGTCACATCAACAATATGTACATGTTGATTGAATGTAAGATATTGTTAGCCAAAGGTCAGCCTTTGTACGCGATATATTATTATTTTACAATAATGAAAGCTTTAATTTTATTTCATTAAATAATGTTCAAATTAAAATCACCAAATATTTAAAAAATCGAATAGTAAAAAAAAAACAATTTAAAAATCCTAATACAAAACAAAAATTATAATTCGGAAACATTAAAATTAATACGAGAAAATTGAGTTCCAAAAGATAGTCGATTTAAAAGATACTCAATCACTAAAATATTATAAACAGCTTATTATTTAAAATAATACTCTCATCAAAATAGCGTTGAGTTTGTTATAGAACTGTTTAACAATTACTTTTAAGGCTCTTGACCAACCTGTTGAAAATGCATTTGCCTTCATATCTTGAATACTGTCTTTAACGAATTTTAGGAAGGAATGGGTATTAAATATCTACTCTATTCAAATTACTCTAACTTCTATGACGAATAGGAGCACTGCAGTGGGCTGAAAACAACTTGAAAAATCAAAACAACAATAAATTTATTATTATTTTATTATATTGACAAAATATTTATATTTATTTATCTTAGAAAAAAATATTATATTTTCTATTCTCGAATTTACTGCCTGGGTACAAAAGTCATCCAAAAACCCTTCTTGGCCTTAAGATTAAACGTGTCAGTAGCCAGTTCCAAGGGCACTGGTGTCCTCTTCTCGTCTAGTTTAATATTAAATTTCGACAACAGAGAATACACCATTATCTTCGCTTCCATTAGCGCAAAACGAGAACCTGTTTGAAAAAATTAATAAAAAAATCGGTTGTGTCACCACAAGACTTTCCCGGCAAGTAGCCAAGGACTGTTCCCACATAAGAAGAAAAATATCGGAAGAAGAAGACTATTTTGGTCCCAAACTTTATATACATCCTAAGTACTTAGTCATCTTCTTCAAAGTTAAAGCGCTCTAGATAAGGCGGGATAGAAACCCACGGAAGAAGAAGAATATTTATTCCGAAACAATATGCATCCTGATTACTTTGTCTATCTTCTTCGAAGCCAAAGCAATCTAGGAATATGAAGAATATTTTCGCCCGAATATTTATACATCCTGAGTACTTGAGTATCTATTAAAGCTCTCTAGATAAGACGGGATATCAACCCACGGATGAAGAAGAGTATCGGAAGAAGAGGAATATTTTCTTCCGAAATTTTATACATCCTGAGTACTTGGTCTATCTTTTTCGAAGATAATCAACAACCACTGCCGACAGCAACCCCTTCGGGGTACTTTTCCATACTAAATCATCAAACTGATGTCACAAACATCACGAGTCTGATGGGCCCTACACACGATGAGGCGGCCGGAAAGATCTGGACTGTCCGGTAAAATCCGGCAAGAAAACCCGTCGTTTGTAGCAGGAAATCCCGAACTGAAGGCGCGGCCGGAGGCGGCCTCTCATAGAATGAAATTTCATTCGATGGCCGGAGGGCCGGTGGAAGCCGCAGGCCGGGGCGTGTGTGTGTAGCGTGCGATTAGTACGCACTTACTATGGAATACTATGGCCATTACCATGCACTTACTATGGAATGTACTACGTACTTACTATGAAATACTATGGTCAGTAATATGGAATCAACTATTTCTGACTCCACAATAATATGCTTATGGAGTATCCGAAATCTAGCTGGTAATAAGACAATTATTGCATTCTCACAATACAACTGGCACGTGATGTTCGGTGGTTGTATATTCTCATATCCACTCATAATATCTACTCTCAATGGGAAATCGTCGTCAGCGACGAGGACATAAGGCATATTTCTTAAATTAGAAAGGAAAGATTTCGTATGTATCTTTCTTCATCCATACGTTGGTAAATATAAAAATTCTTGGGTTTTAAATGCTGTCAATAAATTTATATGGCAAAACATACGCCTCTTTTTAAGCCAATATTCAGTCAATTCTACACATCATTTATTATTTTTTCTTTCGAGAAATTCACATTAAATTCAGAGCTTCTGTATCCGACATCATTGTATCGATGAACTGAGTGGACTGTGAAACCGAGAGGCGGGGGCGACGCGTCTACACACCTCGGGCCAAATCCGGCTGCGCCTTCAGTCCAGATCCTTCCGGCCAGTCCTCATTGTGTAAAGCCCGCATGACGCACTTGTAGGTTAGGTTAGGTTGGTACATAATGGGGCTCACCCATCAGGAAATACCGGTAGTAAATTCTACGAACCTCGCCATTATGCACAAAATCGGTTGTATCACCCTCCCCCCCTGTTCCCCCGTAACCGTCTAGCATCACCCCTATGTAGCATCATCACCAGATATATACATGTTGACCCCCCCCCCCTCCCCTGAAACTATTAAGACAATTTCCAGACTACAGTCTGTCTCTGTGTGTGTGTGTGTTGTGTATATTTGTATATGTGTATTCCTCCAGGATAGCGTCCAAACGCTTTACCCGGTTGTGCTGAAATTTAGCATATAGGCATCACTTGGTCGTGGCAATAGTTGAAAAGATTGTGGTTGAAATTGGACGATCAGAGGGCGCGCTAGTCATACTTCAATCCCGAATTACTGGACTTTGAAATTCGGTACACAGGTGCCTTGTTGGTCCGAAATCACTTTGTGAAATTTGGTCCAAAATCACATTGGTCGGAATACCTCATATACAAGCGCCACAAATAATATTTAAAATCCGCTATACATTAAAATAGAAAGACCCTTAAAAGCGACGTTTGCGATGCTTGAAATTTGACTTTTAAATTGAATGAGATGACACGCGTTCGAAATTTAAGTTTCATTGCGTTGCGTAACATTTTAACAGGAATTGTCGCTAACTGCTAATCGAATTTATTTATGAAATTAATATTTAGATAAAATAAGTCCCTGGCTATTTGCCGGCAAAGTCTTAGGGTGACACATACGTTTTATTTTTAATTTTCGAATTTAATCAATGTGTTGATATTATTTATTTGTTAAAGATTACATTGTTATCTCACCTATGCAATTTCTCGGCCCAGCTCCAAACGGTAAGAAAGTATATGGTTGAATATTTCCTTTGTTTTCCTCTGAGAATCTTTCGGGATCGAATTTATCGGGATTAGGCCAATATTTTGGGTCACGGTGAATAGAAAAAATCGGCAGCCATAATAAATCATCCGGTTTTAACTAAAATAAATAAAATTATCATTACTATAAAAATATTCTTGTTAGTCTGTATGTAAATATTGGTTTTTCGGATTTAGTTGAAACGAACCTTGATTCCGTCATTAGATCCTTCTTTGCTAGGAGCCAAATGGTAGTCTTTGTTGCAGACACGATCACTTATTACTGCCGGAGGCCATTTTCTCAGCGTCTCTGTTAATGGAAATGAATTCTATTTTAACAATTTTATCTTTGTGGTTTTACTTATGTGGGTACTCATGTGGTTTTACCTATGTGGTTACCTATGTGGTATTTTACCTATGTAATTATGACTGATGTGTATTCGGTTTCAAAGACTTGCGCATCATTAGATAATAATAATATCTACTGGCACTAAAGAGTACATTGAGGATGATGCCAATTATTATGATGCCATTGTCCAATTAACGGCTAAAAACCGCTCTTGGGTATGTCTAATATTTTTGTTAGGTGGTAAGTCTCGTTACTCCTCTTTATCGCTAAATAGGAACATCGCGAGGCCTCAGGATATCGCGAGGCCTTACCGCTAAATAGGAACAATCTATGCATACTGGTGAGGGCGCTCACGGGGCATTGTGGCCCCGTGAGCACAAACACATGTTCAACATTAAGCTCCGAGACACGAAAATGTGCAGGTTCTGCCAAGGGGCCGAGGAAACTTCCCTGCACCTCATGTGCGAGTGTGGCCCGCTGATGCGTAAAAGATACACCCACTTGGGTGGTAATTACCTCCAACCTGAGGAAGTAAAACAATCTGGTGCCAAAAGCCTGTTGCGGTTCTTAAATGATACGAGGCTTAGCGCAGAACTATAGCAAGTGGCGAACACAATAGATCAGCAATAGTCGCAGTGTTACAAGGTTCATAAACCCCTTAGAAAAGCCCCACAAAAAAAACTATCATCGACGGGGTTCTGCCTCTTGGCAAAACCTGCACATTTTCGTGTCCCGGAGCTTAATGTTGCACACTTGTCTGTTCAGGCCACAATGCCCCGTGAACGCCCTCAATTATGCGTAGATTGTTCCTATTTAGCGATAAGGCTTCATGGTCTGTCTTACGGTCGTAATCTTTGAATAATTCAAACCTGGCGTGTTGTTCCAGTGGTTGATGGATTGTTCTAAACATATTTTTTTGAGCATTAGATTTGCGAGGCTTTTTGGTACACCACAGTTCGTCGATGACATATTGCCATATTTTAAATAATCACCGGAAGTTGTTTTAGAAAACAGCGATGCTAGTCTCTACTGGTATCGGCAAGTAATAAGGGACATAATAGAGGTGAATAGGCCTGATATAAAATTGGTGGATAGAAATGCGCGATAAATTTATTTGATCGACATAACTAGTATACAACATGATGATACAACCTCTACCAGGCAGAGAAAGGTACACTTTTGAAATATGTTGGCAACGCACATGATGTTGCTGATATATGGGGAACTTTGGTTGCTTATATTGCAAGAAAATTATGTACTTGAGTAGGCTATGTAAGGTAATGCAGAAACCGGTAATAATTGCATCAATCAGAATGATAAAATGTTTCTGCATGTCTCTCCTTATTTGCATCTGAATATTTCTGCATATGCATCTGTCTTTCTGCATGTGTCTGTTCTTGGCCACCTAGGCCTGGTTCGATAATGTAGAGCCTTTGCTTGACTTGACTTGACTTGGTCTTCTAATCTGGCCTGAATGGACAGGTTTTCAAATTGACTATACTGAAGTAAGAATAAAATAATATTTATTTCGACTTCATAATACAAGTGGAAACAGGCGAGCCTATTGCCACATAGCAATATCATGCAACTAACCAAATACATTGCAGAAATAAAGAGGACAAATTAAATGTAGGTAAAATTACTATACCTAAAGAATAAGAAACCCTGAGGAAAAATAATTGGGAAGGAAGGCAAAGGAATGGAAAAAAGATCACATAGAGGTAGTACATACTCATTAAGTCCCTTCCTATGTGAGCTAACCATTTTTGGTTAGACGCTTTCCGCGCTGTGCTAACTGTAATATTTATTCATTATTATCTTAATTGTTTTACGAGATAATGTTGTAACGTTATAATATTTCAAATTTCAATGTGATCATTTTGCAGTTATTCTTTTTACGATCCGTATAGTAGTTTAAAAGTTATGCGCAAAACTATCCCGGGCAGAAATTTTACCCCGCCATAGGAGGGGTTAAGGCAAGTCATTAATGATTATAAAGAAGGCGAGCTCTGTATGTTTGCTGGCCATAACCTAAATCTTAAAGTTAGACCTAAGCACTACATATTTTATTATTATATGGAACTTAAATCTGGACCCTTAAATGCGTGATTATAAGAAAGCATGAAGCCTCCAAAATGTGGGTCTTACAAACCAAAATTGAGTTGACAGATATGATAAAAGTCAGGAATAAAGATATCTTAATAACCTGAGTAAGAACACAGAAGGACTAAAAGATTCACAAACTCGAGTAGTTTGATCATGTCATGTATCATAATTTATCAAGGCTGAATAGCCGGAAGAAGAGGTCCAGGATGAATAATAATGGTTAAAAAAATCTACCACTTTCTTGTTTCGAGCGAGCACCAGGATAGCAATGGTTCTGCAAACATTTTATCGTCGTCGAAAGACGTCCTTCCACATCATCATTCCCTTCAATTTTCTGGTGATTGTTTTCGAATCGCAAAGATGGCTTACTCTAGGTTTCAAGTTTTTCATTCTACAATACCTGAAACGATCATATCGAGATAATTCAGCTTCTGCATTATATCGTAGCTCAGGTCATCGCCGTTCTCTTCTATCGAATTGTCGATTTCATCGTGTAATCTCTTTTGAATTTCTCTATTCACCGCCAGCTCATATAGGATGAAACACATAAAATTGGCCGCGGTTTCGAAGCCGGCTAGGAAAAACAACAGCGCCTGCGCTGTTAGGTCGTCATCTTCCCATTCTGTAAATATAATATTAATTTTTAAATTGTGATCATCGTGTTCTATATCCGGAAACGTAATGACACTTCCATAAACCGATTCCAGTTTGTTGAGTATTTTTTTCCGACAAGTCGACTTAATAATCCGTTTCTGTATAATCGATAGATAAAATGATCCTGTCCGAGAATTATTTTGGTTTCGATATGTAGAAATCGTTTTAACGGTTGAATATATAAAACATAGGAAATGCGGCTGCTAGAAGAGATGTCTATCAGTAATCAGACCAAGGTCCTTGATTTTAGCCGATACAAATAGTAGTATTTTAAATTTTTATATGTGTAATCGATTTTACATTAATTTTGAATAACAGTTTACTGCTACCGAAAAGAATTGCTTGGGACTTTGACTGGTTACCTGATAGACATAGCAGAACACGCCATTTGCAGGTGGTTTGAAGATCAGGGTTCATGTCTGCATCGATGTTTTCGAAGCATTGAAGATCGAATAATCGATGTTTCTAGGGTGCACATTTTTGTAAAGTTTGACGTCATCGACATATATGTTCCTATATATATGTCCATGAACTTGGTTAGAAATGGAACTCATAAGGAACGAAAAGAGATGTGGGAATATAATATTCCTTTCTGGAACTCCAGCCATTCGGAAGCTCTGTTGCCCACTTTTACATGCTAGCTCTGACGCAAGAGTTGAATCAATTGATATCAATGTGCCAAAGATTAAGAGTTGGTAGCAGGAAAAAGAGTAAATCGAAATAGACAGACTAAAGGGCCCTTATAAATTCCAGAAGAACAAGCAAAGCAACTTTACCCTGGTCCATAGCCTTACCTGCATCATCAGTCACTTTGCGCTGTAGAGGTAGTGCTAAAGTAAAACTGGAGTAAAACTGACTAACAGGGATTAAACAGCGAGAGGCGAGGAAGATGTTTTCATAGTTAGGCATGGACTATATGTCCGTATACCTAAATAACATACTTCTTTTGGTAATTCCAATGTTTTCACTAGATTCTTCGACTGTTGCAAATCCGGTCTTTTCTTCATTTGCCTGTTTCTCGTGCTTGAGGGTACCTTTCTTTGCTTCCATCAACAGATGAATCATATCTGGCCTGTAAATGTTCTGCTTTTCCCTGACTTTCATTGTTCCTTGGACGAGATTTCTATAAAAGTTGCAGTATTCATCGCTGAAGAGGCGTATATTCAAGAACTGAAATGTTAATGCAATCATTTGAAATTTCAAGTTAAATGAGGCCACCAGAACCAGGGTGGCCCAAATGCAACATTCATTTTTGTGGATATGGGGCAAAATAGTTAAAGGGAATTCCTAAGTGAACATAACCAAAAAATGTTGTATGGCACGTTTTTATTTTGATGATTTCTTGAAGATATCAATTTTGGGCGACTCTGGAATTGTAAATAATGATTTTTGCACCAAAGTGTCACTTGGGCCACTCTGGTTCTGTTGGCCTTAAATAACGTTTTTAAACGATTTATTCAACTTACCGTCGCAATCTTAGGACACACCGCAAAAAGGAAGAATTTTAGCAAAACTACTCCATCAAAGTTGGAAGATTTCTTGCCCATGACGTAAAACTCGTTGTTCTTTTCGTGAAGTGAGTCTACTTTTATTCCGAATGCTGTAGTCGCAATTACATCGCTCGCGTAGCGAGTGCATAGATCTTTCAGTTCCAGAGTTACTGATTGTTCATCTGAATTTAATAAACCATTAGTTTTATAATCTTTAACGTTATTGTTTCTGCCTCATTTGAAACATACTTCCTGCTTTATTCTTGCTTATTTCGCTCATGATATACTGGTTCACTTGTCGTCCACAATCGGACATAAAACTGCACATATTTTTCATTTTGGAACCGGTAAAAGCAGGGCTGAGGGTCGACCGCATATCCCTCCATTTATTTCCTACAATGGTAACAACCAAACGTAATTATTTAATTTACAGTTTATAAAAATGCTAGGTGGTTCAATAAGTTTTGTCGTTCAATAAGAATTGTGCTAGTAGGTTCGTCGTTTTATTTTTCTAAAAGTAGTACTACTGTTTTATGAACACATGTGAAGTTTTGTGTAAATCTGTTAACTCCTTCATATATTTGCAGCTGTTCAAAATTGACGTGTCATAGTATTTTATTTTAGGACAAGGGAAAAATTTGAATATAGTTCAGTAAATAAAAACTTATTTTTGGAAGGTGTAGAATGAAAACAAATTCATGAACGATTGTCACAAGTGTATAAGGACTCTTTACCTTCAAGTCGAACAGTTCAAAGCTGGGTTACTGCATTTAAAAGTGTTCTTATAAGTGTTAAAATACAGGATATGGTTATGAACGATCGTCGTTCAACCGAGAGAGATTTAGTAGAAGCCCTAGGCATCTCAATAAGCTGTATGAACAATATTTTGGCTAATGTTATGGGTTACGGCTAACAAGTGATGTTTGCAAAGTGGGTGCCGCATTCGCTAACACTGAAATAAAAACACACTCGTATGCAACTTTGTCGACAACATTTGGAGCGTTTTAGAAATGATTAAAAAATTGTGAGCCGTTTTACCACTCTATATGAGACTCAGGTTTACCACTATGATCATGAATAAAAATAAGAGGCTAAGAAGCAGTGTGAACCCGGTATTTCCGCTCAAAAGCGAGTTAGGGTCCGGAAATCGTCCAATAAAGTGTTAGCATCAGTTTTTTAGGATGCTAAAGGAATTTTGTCTGTGGATTACCTTCAAACTGGTGAAACAATAAAAGCAGATTATTAATACCTTTTAGACCAGGATGGCGATGTCGACTACAACGGGCGAACCCGTCACCCGAAGCTGGTATAACGATATAGATTGTTCATTCAGCCGTGGGATGAGCGTAGAAGACTTGGGGACAAGACAATCTACTGTAGTTCACCAGCAACCCGTTAGTGACCAACGCCTTACGGCGAGGCACCGGAAAAGGTATCCAGCGGGCAGCCTGACCCCCTAACTACCAGTTTTGGCAGGATATATCCGTCTGGAATTAACCTTCAGAATACTTCCGTCCTGCCGACTGGTTACGGGTCCGAAGTCGCTTACGTAACCTCTACCTGTTGTATTACATATAGTGCCACACAGCATCGAGTGACTCAAGGTAATTTCAAGAGTGGCATGACATCAGGTGAAATATCCACCCCCGCTGCTTAGGAAACAGTGTATTTCCAGTCTCCAGACCCCTTCAGCAATTAGTCAGAATCCACAACCGATTGGCTTCGCCGACCGGTGCGCAAATCGTCCAGTGGCGCCGGGATATAATCCCGGCGGGAGAAACGAGTTAGGGTCCACCAGCTCTTAGGCCTGAGACACGGGAGTCTAACCCGGGTTGACCTTCCACTCAGTGCTATCAGCGCTACCTGCGTGTCGCCGTCTCGGAAGGATTGCCAAATCGTGCTGTGAAGTTGCGCAATCTAATACCATATAAATCAATCGTAATACCGTAATTTCGGGCAGCTTGGGCCACAAGATTCAATTCGTTCTCGCATCGGCTTAACTCACGATTCAGCTCCTATTCAGAAATCTCCTCGTGTGGAACGCTACCCCGGGTAAGACTCTCGCGTCTCAGGCCTCACTGCTGGTGGATCGGTTTCTCCTCGGGAATTGACTCCCGGTGCTACTGGACGATTTGCGCACCGTTCGGCGAAGCCAATCGATTGTGCACTCTGACTAATTGCTGAAGGAGTCTGGAGACTATGGAAATATACTGTCTCTTAAGCAGCCGGGGTGGATGTTGACCTGTTGTCATGCCATTCTTGAAACGACTTTCGGCCACCCGATCCCCAGTGGTATGGCGGGAAAAGGACGTTCAGGTCCCTGATATTTTTTTTATTGAATTACCGCTGTAATACGTATAGGCCGCGTAAGCGTCTTTGTCCTGTAACCAGTCGGGAAAAAGGAGGTATCCTGGTGGTTAATTTTAGATATAGATATCATTTTCAGGTGGTAGACAGGAAGCGAGGCTGCCCGCTGCGCGCCTTTCCCGGTTGGCATAGCTAGACAGATTGTCTCTGAGGCTTCTACGCTCATTCCACGGCTGAATAAACGATCACACATCGTTATACCAGCCTGGGGTGACGGGTTCGCCAGTTGTAATCTACACCGCGTAACTGCTTCAAAAATTAATTTAAATGGACAGAATATTATACTTTACCTTTTAAAGAGAATAAGTTCCTCCCGAAAAGAACATCTAACTCTTCATTCATGAAAGGTTGGTGATTTACGAAATATTCAAAATCCTTAACTGTGACTCGCTTAATAATTTCTGGATCACGTAATATGATCAATGATGTGTTCATTTGAAAGTAGCCGATGTATCTGTAAACGTTAAAAAAGCAGACGGTTAAGATATTAAATTAAATAAAATCCTATTAATTAATATTAAAATAGCATTACTTGTGATCAGGAAATGTTTTGTAGACATCGTGTATATCATCGATCGCGTGGCGAAACCTAAATGTACTTTTTGTGATATTTCCGAACGGAATCCAAGGTTCCACGAATGGTATTTTAGATTCATTGAATCTTCTGTATATGTTCTTGAAGTAATACCACACAATACCCAGGAGGGTAAACAGCAGAATATGCACATCGTATGGAAACCATGCCGCCATTATATTTTCAACAAGTTTATATTTTTTGGCTAAGATTCTTTATGAATGCCGGCGTCAGTTGAGTAACGGTAACGGACTGATAATAATTACACAAGGATAACGCATATATGATTGAGCGCAAATTATCTTCAATTGCGATTAGTTAAGGAAAATTATTATAGCTGGTTGTTTTGGTAGAAGCGTCACAGTTTAACAATTACTACAGTTCGTCGGCTCTTTTGTAGCTCTCGATACTGGTGCTGCTGTATCGCTGTGCACTCATACTGTACATTCATCTGTGTTAGGATTGTCACTTTACTACATACTAAACAGTGAGTTATTGTCATTTACAACGGGCGAACCCTCCCCTCCAAGTTTCGGCCTGGAGTGAGCAGATTTTTGACGAATACAGTCCAACATCTACGCCATCTAGCCCGCGAGAGGCCAATGCCTACCGCGTGACACCGGGTGGTTAAACCAGCAGGCAGCCTCGCACCCTCGCTACCCAGTTAGGGCAGGATTTCTCCGTCCTCCCGACTGGTTACGGGTTCGAGGTCGCTTGCGCGGTCTTTTTCCTTACGTTAGCGGTAATTCGGTTTGAATTTATCGCGGACCGTGGCATTCTTTGCCCCCACTGTTCACGCGGGATCGGGTAGCGAAGCGGTCATTTCAAACGCGGCTATTATTAGGTCAACATCCACTGTTGCTCCATAAAAAACAAAGACGTTTCCAGGCTCCCACGGTTATCAGTCGAAATGCACAGTCGAATGGCTGACGGCCGCACGGTGCGCAAACAGTCCAGGTGCGCCCGAAGAACGATGAAACTGGGGAAAGTGACCCACAGGGCACAGAGTCCTACCCGGGCTCGAACCTATGCATGGAGGCTACCGGATAAGTGTTAGGCCCAATAATAAACTGCACGGCATATACCGGCATGGAATACACACAAAAATGATTGACACTGCGTGAACGATGTTGCAAGAATCGTCTCCGGCTGCCTCAAACGGATTTGTTGGCCTTCGACTGTGTGAATCACCAGATTCTTCTAGATAAACTAGAGAGGTATGGTATCCGCGGTAGAGCTCATAGCCTGATTACATCATATCTAAATAGGAGATACCAAATTGTGGAAATAAACAATGCTAAGTCATTGCCAAAATAATTGCACGCGGGGTACCTCAGGGCTCTATACTTCGACCACTACTATTTATTATTTTTATTAAGGATATCAATAGGACAATTACGCCGCCAGTAAAGACGCTTCTATAAGCCGATGACACCAGCTTCTTTTTTGAAAATAAAAACACCCAGGTCTTGGAAAAGCTGATAAACGAGCAGCTTCTTGCGGCTAACACTTGGTTTGAAAAAAAAAATTTTTATAAACCCATCAAAAGCGGTAGCGATGAAATTTTCAACTACTAAATAGAGTGACGAAAATATTACGATTACAATGGAATCAGAAAATATAAATATTGTCAGAAATACTAAATTCTTAGGAATCACTTTAGATGAAAATTTAAACTGGAATCAACATATCAATAATTTATGTGCAACTTTGTCATCGGCAGTCTATACTATAAGAAAGGTGAAATTTCTGGCTGGCGAACATGCAGCGATCAGTGTGTATCACTCCTGCTTCCATTCAAAAATGTCTTATGCGATACTACTATGGGGTAATGCAACCGATATCCATCGCGTTTTTGTGCTACAAAAGCAAGCCGTTAGGACACATTTTTTTTATTAAAGCTGGTATCCTTACCATGTCGTCCATGTACATATATCACAGCCTTTTATACGCCAAAGAGAATCTTTTAAATTGCGAGCTTCACTCCACTCGACATAGCCATAATACGCGACATAAAAACAATGTGTTATTGCCTAAAGTACGCTTGACTAAATATCAAAAAACATTTTTATATATTAGTTTTAAATTGTTCAATGCTTTGCCGTCATCGACGAGAAGACTTGAGATGGCAGCATATAACATCTGCTTGAAAAATCAGTTAGTCAAACATGCTCTTTACAAACTGGACGACTCTTATGATATTGCGTCCACAATTGCTTGATTATAAATAACCATATTATGACTATACTTTCGCACTAAGTTTTAGATTTTATTGACATTGTTTTTAATTACGCATGTTTTAGAATTTTTCTTTTTCATTGTATTGATTATTATTTATTGTTTGATTATTGATTGTTTTGTAAATTTGACTATTTTTAAGTAATCACCTCTGGTTACAATTATTTTTTTTCTTTTAATTAATCAAAGCGGTTTTATCATCCGGTAAATTATGATTGTAAAATTTGGCATGTTCCTCAGTATTGTGAAATGCTTTTATGGAATGAATAAATGATGATGATGATGATGTTTTCCGTCAAAAAGCTTATCCACTCATCGGCATCGCTCCCCTTGCGAAGCGTCGTGATGTCTTGGCTGATTATGAACGCCTAAAAGCGACAGGTGACCCAAGACACCCACTGCACAGGCAATAACCACGCCATAATCGCCTCAAATCACTAAAGTCATTATTGACCCACAAACAACCGCTCCAAGGCAGTCAATACAAGACTGCCCAACAAAAAAGAAGTGTAATGTGATCAGGGTTACTCCATTTATGTTTTCCGTTTCTTTATTCCACCACAACTTTTATACACTTAAACCAGTTTAAAAGTGTGGGGTGTTGTTAAAATCGTTATGTCATCTCGAGTGTCATAGTGTACCTTAACTTTCAAAATATCAAGTAAGTAGTTGTCTAAATGTCCAAATGACAATAAATTAACATAAATATATCGTGTTTAGTGTCAAATGAAATGTCTGATTGAGTATGTTTCTTAAATATACATGTATGTATCTATATGGATACATACATAAACCACAAATATTTCATTAGGAAACCTAAAAGAAATAATTCTACATACAGTAGTTTACTTTATTTATTTATTATTTATTTATTTATTTCAGTAATTCAAGAATAATTTAAAACAATTTTATCTTAAGAACTATGCACAGAAATATTTTAAACATTGAATAAATAGCAGAAAATGAATACATTGCAAAATCTAGTGACAACGACACCTAACTAGGCCCCGGCCTAGTTAGGCCCCGGCCTAACAGGTCCCGACCTGTTCTAAGGTGAACATTTAATTTTGTGCGTGCTTATTCAATACTGTGATTATTACAAAAACAAAATATTTTTGTAACAAAAAATAAAAATAAAAAATAAAATTGTCGTAATAAAATAATTATTTGATGACAAAAGAATAAACATGCAACAACTACCTTACAAACTATTAAATACTTAAAATTAGGAGTAGAAAATAAACATGTAACTAAGATATGGACGTGCATGTAACGATTATGGACGATTATGTAACGGCAGTCGTGTTTTTTATCATTTTCAATATATTTATCTGTGGAATTTCTGGATTCTGGGTACTGCTTAAAAAAAACGCACACAACTCATACTCACTAAGACTAAAATACCAAGATCTACAACTTTTTTGCCAAGGCAAGACGAAAAATAGTCAGGACTCAATGACTTCTTTATTCGCAATAGGTCTGAAAAGGTGTAATATTTTTATTACAAGGTATCCGTTACAAAGTTCATCAACAGATCTGCGTTTGAAACGGTTTAATATTCTGTAATACATTTTTTGAACCCCATGCGGAAAGAATAAAGTGGTCCATACCACCTTATATAGATCTGCCATTGACCACTGAATAGTTCCTATTTCGGAACCCGTTTCGACTCCATTACCAGATTAGTAACACCACATTTGTGTATTGGAAATATTGTACATTTAAAATATTGGAAAATTAAAACTGTCCGAATGGACATGTGGCCCATTTATCACTGAGGAGTTCCGTTACGCATCTTCTATTTCCGTCACCATGTCCATGGAGTGATATAAAATTAATTCCCAAGGGAAGGTCTGCTGAATGAAAACTTTAGAACACAATAGTTTGACCTAATATAATAATATAATGTTGTGCGCCGGAATTCGGTGACATAATAAACAATGATGAATTGGAATGATGCATCTGTTAGGTTAGGTTAGGTTAGGATACCGCAAAGGAGTATGGCTAACCTCCATCTTATCTCCACGAGTTTTTTGAACCACTAAGTTCCCACGGTCTCGTACTTCGGTCAGCCTCTGACAGTTTACTAAAAATTCCGAGTCATAATAGTGATTTCTATTCCTATTCTTTCTGTGTCCATGGTGCAAGCCTCTGGAACCATCTCCCAGCAAACATACGAAACTCGCCTTCTTTACCATCGTTTAAGAATCACCTTAAGGATTATTACCTTTCTAAGAAGTAACCAGTTCTCCCCTTTCTCTCCTCTTCCTCTCATAATTTCCTCTCCTCGGGCATTATTAGTTAAAATTCTTCCACTTGCCTGTATGTTTTGCAGATGATCTGTATGTTATGTAATAATCTTTATTTTCACAATGCGCGCATGTGCCACTGTGTTTAGGTTAACTGTAAGACATTGCTATGTGGCAATAAGCTCGCCTTTTTGTATAATAATTAAGTGCAAATAAAGAGTTTATTATTATCATTATTATCAAATCAATAAACTTGGGCAATATAGGGTGCGGTATCTTGCAGTTTGTTTTTGAACTAGGTGTGTTTTATTATTATTATCTACTG
The DNA here is from genome assembly GCA_944548615.1 of Micropterix aruncella. Taxonomy (NCBI): domain Eukaryota; kingdom Metazoa; phylum Arthropoda; class Insecta; order Lepidoptera; family Micropterigidae; genus Micropterix; species Micropterix aruncella. Next base: position 22,097,580 of record OX155956.1, read on the forward strand.
TTATTATTAAAGTTACAGATATTCAGTATTATATTCCCGGTGAACGAAATGACTATATACGCTTGATCAAAGTTGGGCAATTTTGAAAACTTATTTTCAAATTCGTGAGTCAGTTGACGTAGCTTTAACCAAAAAATATATCATCCCACAAAGCTTTTTTTTTCCTCGAAGGCTATGTGAATGAACAATAATGCCGTATTTGGGGCACATAAAATCCACACGTGACAATAGAAAAGCCATTCATCTACAATAATGGACTGTATGGTGTAAAATATGGTCCAAAGGCATCATAGGGATTTTTTATTTGAAAATAAGCTAGGAGCCGCACGAACAGTGAATGGCGACCGTTATCGAGGTATATTAACTTTTATTTCCTACGATCGAAGGGAAAGACTTTGCCGATGTTTGTTATCAACAGGATGGTGTCACTGCCCACACAATTAACACTACATTCGACATTTGGCCTCTATCTTCGAAAAAAACGAACTAAAAGTTGCCGCACCCTTTATTACAATACCGAAATTACGATACGCGACACAACCCATCCGACGTAACCGTTTGCATACCGAAATTTGCATACCAAACAGGTACAATGTACTTCTCTCTCGCCTCATACCGCGCCGCGCGATTGCCCTATCTCAGTCGCCAGCTAGCCTACTGTATCAGTATATATACTGTGGCAGCGTGTTGCCCATGTCCGTGAACGGGATTTGTTTATCATATGTCTACGCTTATTAATAGGCCTGTCAATTTGTACCTACACGAATAAAACATCGACCTTGCAAAAGCTCATGTATATGTATATTACATTACATTTTCGTCGTGTCCAATTGACGGCTAAAGATCGCTCTTGGACGTGTCAAAATAATTGTGCTAGGTAGTAAGTCTCGTTACTACTCTTTACTGAACATACATAGGTAGTCAAGAATTAACTACTAGATTGTCAAACTATAAATATAAATAATCAAAATAGAAGCCTAATATTTGAAGTAGTTAGTAATTTGAAAAGATACGTAGTAAGATTATTCATCGTAATATTCAAATTGTCAGTAAAATGTTAAATAATCAAATCAAATCTACGTTATGCATTTTAAACCAAAAGTACATGTATAAGACCATATAGAATAATCAGACAATAAGGCTCTACTTTTTTAAGTAATTCAAATGGGCACAACATTTGAAAAATCATGGCCCTCAAATTCGGCCAGATTATAGAAAGGGTGGCCTATCAGCATTTCCTTGATGTTTTTTTTTAATTTTTATATGCTGTTAGTTTTTATATGTATTTTATATGCTGTTAGGGTCTGTGCCTCAATAGCCAAAGACTAAGTTTGCAGCTTCGAAAGACCTGTGTAAGTTGCGCAATGCTCAAAAACATCGAAATGTTTGCACTGTTCTTCGCTGTATATATCCTAAAATATCGCAAATTCGGCTATATAAATTAATTAATAAGCTACTTTTATTGTTTATTTTCAATTCTATCCACGTATTTTCGATACTCTCTTTGGGTTAGGCCAACTAAACATACCATTTAGCCCGACCAAAAGTAAGTTCAATCCAAATGTAATCAAATCTTTACTACACAGAACGATCATAATATTAAATACATCTATACTATATCTACTATGAAGAGTTTGTTTGATTGTTTGTACCTTTCGGCTACGTAAGGACCAAATTTGGTTGCACATCAGAACACCGTTGACTACGTAACGACCAATATTGGCGGCTTGCTGCCGGAGCGCACAGTAATATTATTTTCTAATTCGAACGCATCCTAAAATCCATACCAAATATCTTATTATTACCATAGATACATAGACGGCCGGCCGCAAGAATAATTTCGCGCGTCATTTCGCGGATATTTCTGGTAAAATTCCATTGTCATCATCAAATTTCAAAGTAATCATCAAAAATTTTATTGGTTTTTAGGAGCTAATATCTAAATATTTTCGTATATAAATAAGCAAAACGAAATATTGCCTTTAATAAAGAATCTAATAAATATCACTATAGTATATAGAATTTCTAAATAGGGTTCCGTATTTTTCCGTAAGACAAGTACAAGTTAGAAATGCCGAGTTTTTTTCACTTTTTCAATTTTCTCATATTTATTCATAATTATCTAATTGTTTTACAAAATAAAATTTCAATATTCTATACACTAAATTTCAATGCGATCATTGCACAGTTATTTTTTTTATGATTGCCATAGTAGTTCCATAGTTATAGAACTTTTTGTCGAGCGCGGCGATATTGCAAGAAATTCCAATAAATTGCCGCGGTCTGCCATGAAATTATGCCGCTACTCGACGGATATTACAAATTCTTTTGCATTTGGTAGCCCAATTCTTGAGGAAGGTTATAGGCCACTTAACATCATGTTACGACCCATAGGAGCGGAGCAAAAAGAAAGGTAAGCGAAAACGAAATATTGGCACGGGCGGGCGAAGCGACGCGGTGGGCACTACTGAGAAGAGCCAAACTGTGCATCATCTAGATCAGGTTGAAAGATTCATCAGGAAGAAACGATTCTAACAATACGACACACTTATAAATCGGTCCAAGCGTTTAGAAGTTATGGTAGGATAATGAAACGAAAAACACATATAGATGAATCTTGAACACATAACACTCCTTTTGGGCAGTCGTGTAAAAAGATCTTCTTTAGTGATCGTCCAATAAGCAAGCGAGGCTCGAAAAGGGGGGGGGGGAGGGTTCGGAAAAAATCACGAAATATCACAAGGGGGAAGGGGGAGGGGGTGTAGTGAGATATCACGTATATTTATTTTATAAGAATGATCGTCAGCAGCTTGCGGGAAGGACGTGCCAGCGGTGTGGATTGTACTTCTGCACAAAGAAGAATGTTAAGGCACATGGTAATACATGTCACAAGCAACCTAATGATCCAAGCAATAATAGTGCAGAGAAGCATAATTTTCGTTCTTCACCCATCCTCACGCGATGATCGATCGCTAGATCGAGAAAGATTCTCGATCTATAAGCGAGAGTAGTGCGCGAAAATGATGACACCGAGTGGCTTGAGCCGATGTTAATCTTCAACCATGCACAGTGCCAACAGCTGACTTGCAATATGCTTATCCACTTGTTAGTGTTGAAGAAACTCTGACTAATCCGTGGTCCGAGAACAATCTCCATTAAATATATTCATGTACCAGTACAATTATATGTTTCTTACATACTTACACCTTTCCTTTATTATATTTATGCCAGTCAGAAACAACCTGTAATCTTAATGTTTATCTGGATATTTTTATCATGGTGCCTGATTTTCCAGAAGTAAATTAAGTGTACCTGTATTTAAAGATAATATTATGAACATTTTAAAGACACTTTGTATCAAAAAACTACATGTGATTTTGAATAGGGGGGGGGGGGGGTAATCTAAAACCCCACCACCAAAGGGTAAGGAGGGGTTAAAAATCTCCTAAAAAACATCACGTGATTAATGGACGACCCCTTATGACATAATATGGTTTATAGTTATTGGAGCGTGGATCCTAGGAGTGGCATTCTCCTTTGTTAATTATTCATAAAACTTACACTCTTAAAAACGGACTGAGAGACAACGAAGTCCCTCCGTTTGTACGTTTTGGTACGAAAACCTATGTAGAGTAGAAGTGACATCAACGTGTATTTATTTATTTATTTATTTCCCAATACATAATTGACCTTACAGATGATTCCAAATCGTTAATTATTTTTCTAGGCTATTATAACTATTATTCTACTATAGACTATTATTATAATTCTGTTGATACTACTCTAGTCCATTACTGTTACTATCACTATTATTCTAATATATAGACTATAGCAAACGAGACATAGAAATATGTTAGAGCGTAATATTAAACGATTATAATTCCATATAACTAATTATTATCTAACCTTTCTTATTATACTAGTTACTACTTTTTAACAATTGTAATACTACATACTACATATATTATTTACTGTGGAATTAAAATAAATTGGTTCAAAAAACGAAGCAGACAAAAGGAAATAAATCATTAAAAGTGTATTTCCACAAAGGATTTCATATCATTAAAAATGTATATCAATCATCTTTTTTATCGTTGCATGAAATAATAACAGGGTTATTTTTTATCCGATACATTATATGGCCAATTATCTCATGAAGTACGTACATTATTATAATTGAACAAATAACGATTATTTGATAATAATATATACAATAACAGATGTATTGAAGTTCATACGGGGCGATCGGTACCTTCTTTCATATTTTTGTTTACATAGCTTTGTTTTAAAAATACGTCCAGGATATATGTACCTACATGTGTTAGGTATAATTTTTGAAATATAAATAAACTTCATTTTGAAGTGAAAGCATATAGACGAAGGTAAAAAAAAATAGTTCTATGAATGTCAAACATATTAAAACAATCGATATATTAGCTATATCTTAACGATATTTAGAGCTGTCAACTAACGGGCGAACCAATTACCTCAGAAAGTTTTAACGATATTGTTCGTCTGTCTCCCGTGAGGTGAGTGCAGAAGACTTGGGACGAAACAATCCGGCGTCTAGCTACGCCACCTGCCCGTCAGAGGCCAACGCCTTACGGCGAGGCACCGGGAAAGGTACCCAGCGGTCAGCCTCGCCCCCTGACCTTCAGGATACCTCCTACCTCCTGACTGATTATAGGATCGAGGACGCTTGCGCGGTCCTCTCCCTTATGAAGCGGCGATTGAGTGTCAACCGAATCTATCGCGGACTACGACATCCTTTGCCCGGCTTATTCACCCGGGACCCGGGTAGCCGAATGGTCGTTTCAAGAGCAGTTACCATAAGGTTAACCACCACCCCCGCTCTATATGGAACACTTCTGTTCCCAGACTCGCCCGGCTGTTAGTTGGAGTGCACAATTGATTGGCTGACGCCGCACGGTGCGCAAACCTTCCAGGAGCGCCCGAAGGTTGACTCCTATGGGAGACCGGCCCGCAGGCCAGCGTCCTACCCTGGCTCTCCCTTCTGCGTGAAGGCCGCCGGATGGGTATGACCGACCCTGAACGAATGGGTTTTCGTGGCCAACTCCAACAGGGCCCATTAGCTCCCTTTATATCTTAACGATATATTAGCATCGATATATTTTCGGATTAACCTAGCAAGTCCTGAAACACGAAACTCTCGAAATCGACTGCAAACAAACTACTACTAGCCGGCTTTTAATAGTAGTCATTTTTGAGCGCGGAAGGCCCATCTAGGGATCATATTATATCAATGATTGAAACGTCATGACATCATCATGATTTTATGTTACTAGAAAATTCAAGAATATTTTTCGCCTCGTTGAAAAGTTATCTAAAAACAATGATGATCACCTTTAAAGTCTTTTTGTGTTATAACTATATAACTTCGTGTTATAACCATAAAACTAACAATATTTTCTTTAAATATATTTTATGTATTGTTTAGTGCTTATATCATAGTTAAAAACAATTATACCACAATCAACGCGATAAGACGATGAAAATATCATCAATGATTTTAATCTCTCCGTTACCAATTTTATTAAAAACTCTTTATCTAAAAGTTAAGATAGAAACCACTAATTTATCATCCATAATGATGGAATAATAATAATATATAATCGCGATTTTACATTAGTAGATAACAAGTCGCTATCATAATGAATTATACGTCGCTGATAATTTGACAGCGATGTTGAATGATAAGACGTATCATTAATAATGCATAACAATTTGACGTATTATGAAACATCCCCTTAATTATATTTAAGCAGTAAAGTTACTATGTGCTCTTGAAGTTTATAGTCTTATCGTTATTTGTCTTGAATGCGTTGTAATATATCTAATATGAAATGTATAGAAAGTTTCTATTTCCTTCCTGTAGACATAGTTTTTTTTTATCTTGATACTCACACTTGGTTTTTATTATTTGTTGGATGTTAAATGTTAGCATTGTTTGTATGTATATTTATAATTACCTTACTGAGGATTGAAAGTTACGATTTCTTTTCAAATAGATACTGAATTTGTTTTTAAAAAAAACTAGGAGACCTAAATATCAATTTCTAACTTAGAATGCCCCCTCGATAGGGTAACTTTTTCATGTTTTTTTTCCAAATCATTTTTTTTCTTTATTTTTTAGAATTAATATACATCGACTGTGGGTAAGCTAGCGTAAATAGGCTTCGCCAGTAGGATTGATAATAGCTTTTATTTTAAACAGATAAAATACAATACAGCATAAAAATAAATAAATACATTTATTCCATTAAATATTTTGAAATTACGTTTAAAGTCATTGGTAATAAAATATGATATCAATAGTGAAAAGGCATCCGCTAGTGATAAATAAAAAAATAGTCACTTATTTCTCCGTTTCTTTTTGCGCCAAATTTATGAAAAACTAGATGAAACGGTGAACTTCGTACCACCTAAAATTTATTTGATTGTAACTCTTCATAAGCGTTTATTAATCCTAATCAACCTTCCAAATCCAATTCATTGAAATCTGTAATATGGCCAAATCATGTACGGTTTGAGATTTTCGACTTTTTCGGCTTTTTCGACTTCTTTGCATTTTTCGACTTTTTCGACTTTCTTTTACTTTTTTTACCTTTTTTACTTTTTGACTTTTTCGGCTTTTTCGACTTCTTTGCATTTTTCGACTTTTTCGACTTTCTTTTACTTTTTTACCTTTTTTACTTTTTTGGCTTTTTCGGCTTTTTCGACTTTTCCGACTTTTTCGACTTTTTCGACGTTTTCGACTTTTTCGACGTTTTCGACTTTTTCGACTTTTTCGACTTTTTGAAAGTTTACACAATCGCACGGAATGAATAACAGTAATGGATGGCGCAGCTATCAAACAATAGGATCGCCGCGAACGACATCTATTGAAAGTGGCCCATTTCCCAAAATGACCAATTTCGATTTTTTCGATTTTCTGTTGTTTCTTTTAATTTTTCCTAAATATTTTTTTTTGCAAACCACCCCTAAATCAAGGCAAACAAAACAAAACATAATAATTCAAATCAGTCGAGTCATTTTCGAGATCTTGCGAGACTAAGGCACGGCGATTCATTTTTATATATAAGTTGATTGTTAAAGGCATGTTGTTTTGTACCATGTTTTGGTAGCTAACGGTTTCGTGCAGGTTGAGTCATAAGATTCACTGTGTTTTTTGGTCGGTCTAACTTACGATTTAGCTCATATTCAGTAGCTTTCTTGTGTGGGGAAGACTACCCCGAGAAGGATTCTCTCGTCGCCGGACTATCGGCTGGTGGATCGGTTTTCCCTGGGGGATTTCCTCCAGGCGCTACTGGACGTTTTGCACACCGGCGACAGTCAATCGATATGTGCACTGGGACTAATTACTGAAGGAATCGGAGACTATGGAAATATACTTCTTCCTAAGCAGCGGGGGTAGACGTTGACATGTCGTCACCCACTCCAGTAGGCTATCTGATCCCGAGTTCAGAGCCGGGCAAAAGATGCCAAGGTTTGCGATAGATTCAAACTGAATAACCGCTGAACACAGGTAGAGGTCCGCTCAAGCGACTTCAAAACCCTGACCGGGAGGTCGGAGGTATCCTAATGGTTAAGTTCAGACGGAGATATCCTTCCAAAACTGGTAGTCAGGGGGGTGAGACTGCCCGCTGAGTAACTTTTTCCAGTGCCTCGCCGTAAAGCGTTGGCCAATGACGGGCATACTGGCTTTGCTGGACGTTCTCTACTTTCACCTCACGGGAGACAGAACGATCAATATCGTTAAAAGTCCCTGGGGGGACGGGTTCACCCGTTGTAGTCGACACTTAATGTATCATGTGCCATTTTTCCTTTGGATACATATGTTCCTATTTTATTGACTAGTCTTGTTTTGCAAGGCGTGCTTATGTATTTGGAGATACATGGAGATAGATTTCAGGCTGATTCACCATTTACCTTTGGGATAAAATTAACGGAATTGCATTTGAATTCTGTCGATCGAACCTACACATATGGTACATATAAAAACTTCATAGTAGGGTTGATTGTATGAGGTGGTCGTATGCAAATAAACCGTACGTAAGGTGGTTGTAAAATTACATAATTAAAAGCAAAAACATACACACAAACAAGCACATCAACCTAGGAATAAAAATTATTTATTTACAAGCATATAAAAAATATTTTATCTAGAGCAATAATTTTATTTTTGATAAGTTCGTATATTTATGAAAAATATTAAAGATATGTTTTTAAAATCTCAACAGAGCATAAGGTTACAAAGGGATATTTGACTTTAGCAGGAGCAGAACTGTTTAACTGCTTTTGTTCTGGAAAAATACCTGTAAAACACAAGTTGCTTTTACAGATTCTAGAATTTATTAGCTGCTGTTTTATTAAGAACTTTCTAAAAAGTATCTCCAGCGTTTAGTTAAGAGCAGTTTTAAGAATATTAGCTATTTTTGGATTTCCGTTATCTTCTTCCTCATCTTCTACTTTAAGGACCTTGCAAAAATGGTTAAATTGCAATTTAGCCCGCGCGCATTGTCGTGTTATGGGAAACACCGTTTTAATTATATTAACACAAAACTGTAAATATCTCAACATACAGTCTTTAGTCATGATACGGAAGGCCGGTTACATACGATCTTTCACTCGCACAATAATATTATAGGATGTCGGGAAGTTTTCAACTTTCGATTTCGGTTCATAGTCGCGTCGCCATCTATGAGAAAACATAGGAACGAGCGCCCCAATTTCTGAGTAATGCGACAGTCGAGACCTAGAGGGCCGTAGATGCTTGTAAAAATAGTTCATTTATTTATTTAAGGAATTTAATAGTAGGTATAAATAGATAACTTCATTTTAATATTGTTTAAAATAATACAACATGAAAATACATTTTATTTAATTCAAAGTGTGATATTTAATATTATAAGCATTGATTATAAAATCAATGATTATAAGGATTCAAACAGTGCGATCTAGTGTAGGCATTAATGTGGTATCTAGCACGAATATATTTTTGTCACAATAATTTGCGCGACAAATACAAGATAGCGCCACATATTTTTTACACAAATATGATTTAGGACTTATTGACATGTCTTATAAGTGCAAAGTAAGAGTATGCAGCCTTGCACATCTGAAAATAGTGATTTTATAATAAATATTTCAGTTATTCAGATAAATCATTGTAATTTTGCTATGCTTACCGATAATGAAGTGGCTAAGCTTAATTTAGTGAATTTGCCACAAGTCAGTTCTACGGGGCGCTGGGCTCTCATCAACATCATCGCTAATAGTTTCTTGAATTTCAGGTCTTCATTGTACCAATTGGTATTGTAGATGGTGTCACTTAGGATTAAAGCCTGTAAACATAAAATCGAATTTCGAATCGGATGGCCCTGTTTGAATGGTCCATTCTCGCGCTACTAGATTTCGGACTTGGTCCTTTGTTGGCACGGCTACGTATCTTATTGATTACCTACATCTTAATTGGCACCGGCATAGCAACAGTTTCATCAGAGCCTGTGTTATTATAATAAGGTCCCAACGCATATCAGATGTGTTGGAGAGAATCGATTGAAAAAAATCTTATTTAATGGCTTAGCCATGAATCTAGTATATTATTGATTCACGCAATGTAAAATAAATGAAGATTCCTGATAATTAACGTTTGCCAAAGAGCGTAATTTTTAATTTTATTCACGGAGGCTATATTGCTGGATTCGGCCATTTATTTAATTTTTGGATATTTTTAGTACCTATACGATTATCTATTTTCATTACGATCACATTGATACTATAACCTTGATAATTATGGCTCTGTAGCCATAATTATGCCTCTGTAGCCAGAACAAAGTCTGTACATTTTGATCTTTATTTGATCAGCAATTTTAATAAGGTATTAGATTATTTTCTAATTAACAATGATTTTAAACCGATGATAAATTACTAAAATTGATTTATGTAGTCGCAACATTCAAGATAGTTAATATTTCTTAATTAATAACATTACTTAGAATATTAGAAGAAATGACGCATTCAAGAGTAGGAAAGCCTAGATACATATTGGAGCAGAACTACTAACTTGTATTGTATTGTATTATGTATGGTGTTAATACGAATATAGATAAATGTGCTATTTTATCAATGGTTCTCTCAAAGTCTCGGATGATCAAAGTGGTTTAACTTCCACTTAAGAGGGTGTCGGCTATGCGTTAAGACTGCGCCGACTATAATTCACGGGCGCTGAATAGGTATTTACCTAACGCTGCGCGTCAGTCGCCGGGACAAAATCAGTGAACACTCACAATGACCTGATAGTTCCTAGTAGTTCCGTGTAGCTTGGGTGGTCTTTGCCATGTTTTATCTCACCTGCTAAACTCCCATATGGTAGTCTCGAAAAGAAAATTAACCGCTGTGAGCGGAGGCGGTTGGGATCAGAATATCGCTGATTCACGGGAATACCCCAGATGGAACTAGGCGGTTGGTGCACTGACCGGTTTGCTTGGTAGCGAACGGTTTAGTCAGTTCGCGCCATAAGACCCATTGTATTTCTAGAGTCGGCCCAACTCACGATTCAGCTCCTATTCAGTAGCCCCCTCGTATGAGCTACTACCATGGGAAGGACTCTCGCGTCTCAGGCCTCACGACTGGTGGATCGGTTTCCCCTGTGGGATAGCCCTCCGGCGCTACTGGACGGTTTGCGCATCGTTCGACGTCAGCCAATCGGCTGTGCGAGTGCACAGATGGAGTAGAAGAGCTGACTAATTACTGAAGTATGTGGAGACTATGGAAATATACTGTCAACTAAGCAGCGGGGGTGGATGTTGACCTGTCGTCAACCACTCTTGAAATGACCCATTGGCTAACTGATCCTGAATTCAGAGCCGGACAAAACATGCCAATGGTCCGCGATAGATTCAAACTGGATCACCGCTGATATACGAAAGCGACTTCGAACCCGTAACCAGTCGGGAGGTCGGGGGTATACTAATGGTTGATTCTCGACGGAGATATCCTGCTAAACTGGTAGTCAGGGAACGAGGCTGCCCACTGTTTCACCTACCCGGTAAGGCGTTGGCCTATGACGGGCATGTTGGCTGTGCTGGACGGAAGTATTTTACTCGTCCCAAAGTCTTATACGCTCTTCTACGAGTCTTCGCAAAGTTTTATACGTCCAAAGTCTCTACCTAATAGAACGATCGTTTCGTTTCGGTTCGCCCATTGAAGTAAACAACTCTGAATGTCCTATTTGCTAGACACGCTGCCCATCCGGCGAATAACCAGGGTGGTCTGGTTATTCGCCGGATGTTTCCTATGACAGCGGGGGCAGTTGTCGATCTGACGTCATCCCTAAATCGATCCGTTGGCCACCCGATCCCGAGTGACCGTGGCGGGCTAAGTTATAGATAGATTAAATGCATAGACGACCGATATATCAATTTTGAGCTCCCCTGAGACGATTGAGACCATTTCTACATAGATATTTGTCTGTGTGTATTCCTCCACGATAGCGCCCACACGCTTAATCCGATTGAGCTGAAATTTGGCATACAGGCATCATGGTAAAAGTTGGAAAGGTTGTGGTTGAAACCGGTCCACCGGAGGAGCACTAGTCATATTTCAAATTCGAAATATTACACTTATAGACTTGAAATCAAGTAAACATTTTCCAAAAAGGAATTTTCTCCGGTCAGTATATTTGCGTAAACAATTGAATCGAGCGTGTTTAATGCGTTGCTTGCTCACTATCCGCGCTCGTCGCCGAATATCCCTTTCAATCAGGTCAACGTCTTTTCCGAAGGGACATCACGTTCAAAATTCTTCCATATGTTCTTGTCTACTTGCCGGGAAAGTTTTTGCGTAACACAACCGATTTTTTTTTTAAATATGGCGTGACTTACAGTATGAGTTAGTTCATTTCCGCACCAAAATTGCATGAACACCAAGGCTTCCACTCCAAAAAACATAACAATTGAATTTATCACAAAAATGTTCGTGATTGGATACTGCAAAAAAAAATATTTAGTGTAGGATAATATTATTTAAATCACAAATGCTATTGACACAAATATGATGCTATTGACACTATTTGACACTATAAAGACAAATGATGAGTTGCTATTGGTTTACCAATGTGTTTTTAGTACAATAAAGGTTTTGAAACTATAGAATTTAGGCTTTCTTTAGAAAGCCTAAATTCTATTTTAACTTAGTAGAAACAGCGGGATTATCGTTTTGCGATTTCTTACAGCCAAACGTTTTAATATTAAATAAAATATAGATTTAAGCAGCTCACATACATAAATATATGATGTAGTGATGCTTAGTTAATATTTTGAGAGAGAAAATGTTCTTTCAGTAACGCCTCGAAGCAGGGCAATGAAGTTGTATGACGGATAACATGCGGAAGCTGGTTTCAAAGTCGAACAGAGAGGACGGTAAATGAGTTGGTGAAAAAGGTTGAATGTAGTGGAATTGCGATAGTGTTGTCCTGACTTGACCTGAGTGGAACACCATGACTTCGTAAAGGGTGAAATAGGTATTTAAGGTAAGGAGGTGCTATGGGACTATTCGGGGCTTTATAAAGGAGTGAGAGGGCTTGCAGATTTCTCCACTCACGAAAACGAAGCCAATGAAGTCCATCACGATATTCGCTTACGCTTTAGTCCATTGCTCAACCGGGTATTGTATATGCAAAAAAAAAAATGTACTTATTATATGAGAGGCTTACTCCAGTTATCACTAAAAGTGAGAGACATAGATGACCGAGGCCGACTGAGAGGTGGGCTAGATATCCTAGGTGATAGTTGTCTTCATAATCTTTAGCACATCTGCAAAAAAGAAATAAACAATTTCAAATATTTTTTTCTAAGAAATAGCACAGAAATCAATGGAATACGCAGGAATTAAAAGAAGCAGACATTATTTAGGTGATTTTATTAACTTCCTACGATGAAATGAATATGATAAAAAACAATTAACAGCGTAAAGTTTGTAGCACCTAACGTTTCGGCGACGAAACGCCACCCCACCACCGTTAATCACCGTAATCTGCGCAACTAGAGCTGTCGACTACAACGGGCGAACCCGTCACCTCAGAAAGTTTTAACGTTATTAAATCGTTCTGTCTCCCGTGAGGTGAGCGTAGAAGACTAGCCACCGTCTTCTACGCTCACCTCACGGGAGACAGAGTCTCCGAAAACAGGCCACCGTCTAGTTACGCGACACGCCCGAAAGAGACCAACTCCTTACCGCGAGATAACCAGGTTAATCACCCAGCGGGCCGACACTCGCGCCCTTACTACCAGTTGCAACCAGATTACTCCGGTCTTCCGAATGGTTACAGGTTCGAGGCCACTTGCACGGTCCTCTTCCTTACGTACCGGTGTATGCCGAATCTATCGCGGACCACGGCATTCTTTGCCCGGCTCTTCATCAGTACGGGGTAGCCGATTGGTCGTTTCAAGAGCATTTTCCGTAAGGTCAAAAACTACCCCCGCAGTACGGTCACAGTACTGTTTCCAGACTCCCCCGGCTGTCGGTCAGAATGCACAATCGACTTGATGACCCAGCACGGTACGCAAACCGTCCAGGAGCACCCGATGGTTGACTCCTAGGGGAACTGGCCCGCAGGCCAGAGTCCTACCCTGGCTCTCACTTCTGCGTGGAGGCCACCGGGTGGGGGACCCGTGAGTATGACCGACACTGGACATGGGTCTCAGTGGCTAAACTGCAACAGGGCCTATTAGCTCCCTTATAATCTGCGCAGTGTCAGCAGCGGTATGTCGCCTACCCGCGGAACAACGGATTGACAGGTGTTTAGTCTACCCTGGAAAAAAAATTAGCCTACCCTGGAAAAAAAATCTTCTGAAACAGTTTTTTTTACGGATCGAGACAATTCAGGAATTTATAAAAGTACATATAACGAGTCTGCCAAGATAAGTCAATTCAGGATGTAAGCATCTGGAGCAATAGACTACCATCTGATGAAGGAAAAGAACTTACTCTATTACATCAATGTGGTGAAGAACGCAGTTCCTCAGCGAGAGATACATCTCTTCACGAATATAGCTTTCTGAATAGTTCTCCTTGACAATATTTTCAATTTCCTCTTTTGTCATTTTTGATATGGATTCTTCTGTGTATCGAGCTTCAGTTTGTTCTGTGATCAAATTATTGTTTCAACATCATCAATAAAAATTGTAAATGTCACATATATTGTATCTACTCACACCTTACCTTTGTCCTTTAGAAGTATTCTCTCAAATGTTCTCGTTTGTATGTCAGTCAGCGCCCTTTCTATAATTACAAACTGTGCTTTCAAGTGTAGCATTATGGCAATCATTAAAGCCTCGATAGTACCATAAAAGTTCCTATAATTGATTTGAAACTATAGTGTTTAATTTTCTCATACAAGATTCAAAGTAAGGTTCTTTCAATTAGCAGATAAGAATCGGATATTTATTAGAATGCGGGTTTGTCATGAATCTCGGGATTGGAAGCTTTGGGACACATTAATAATAAAAGCCATAAGGTTCTTTACGCTAAGGTATACAGAAATGATTGGGTATTCACGGGAGTATCAGGAGTTAAAAATATATTTTATATATAAAATAATCAAATTAAGTATATATTGTTATGTTAGACAGGAGTCGGAAAGAAATATATTAAATAATCAAATCATACCTAAAGATATCAAGAAATAACAACAATGGTCATAATATCAATTAAGAACTAGCAAACATTACAATCTATATTATAAAAGTAGAAGCATATGTAGTATACAAAATGCAGCTTTAAAATTGAACATAAAAATAATAATTAAATAATATCATAATCAAAATTATTAAAACGAAATGGAGTAACATAGTGCAAAAAATAGAAACAATAGTCATACTAGTTAAACCAATTAGAAATTATTTGGGGGGGGGGGGGTCGGAGATGGAGGGGGGTAGCTATAGTTGCGGACATAATAGTTTTGGACAAAACATTATTATTCTTTTTCCGATATTCTACTTCTTCCGTGGACTTCTATCCCGGCTTATCTATTTAATATTATTATATACCCAAAAACTCAGAATATAACATATCTCGGACAATAATGTTTTCCTTCTTCCTATCTTCTTCTTTTCCGCGGGCTCCTTTCCCGCCTTATTTAGAGTGCTTTAACTTTGAAGAAGATAGACCAAGTACTCAGGATGCATAAAGTTTCGGACTAAAATATTCGTCTTCTTTCGATATTCTTATTCTTCCACGGGCTCCTGTCCCGCCATATCTAGAGTGCTTCAATTGATACCTAAGTGCTCAGAATATATAAAGTTTCAGACTAAAACATTCTCCTTCTTCCGATATTCTACTTCTTCCGTGGATTCCTATCCCGCTTTATCTAGAGTGCTTAAATTGTTACCCAAGTACTACGGAGATATAAAGTTTCATATGAAAACACAATCGCTATCGAGAGGGGAAGGGGGGAGTGTAATAATATTCGGATGAAATAATCCTTGGGTACTTGCCGGGAAAGGCTTGGGGTGACACAACCGATTTTGTTTTGTAACATTGTCAAATATCGAGGATGTGAAAGGATTATTTGAAGCTGTAATCTGAATAGTAAGATTTGCTTTCTGAGGAAGTAGTTAATAAAAACACATTTAATACCTACCCTATAAAGAATGGTCCAATGATTCCGTACGTATAACCGATGATATACATGACGTCAGATTTATCATAATATGGAATATACATCGGGCTAGGCATGGGGAGACGACCTGAAATACGACGACAATAATATATATATTTTTTTATAAACTGGTTTCTTACTAAAAACCTATTACTTTCATTTCTACAATAGTAACACTGAGAGAAGAACTTCAAGCAGCCGCCATTGCCACAGAAAATGCTAGACAGTTTAGTCTAGCATCTTCTGTGTATTACACACTAAAATCTGTATGCTACTCTTCGATTACATCGGAAATACACCTATACCAATTTTGTCGATTTCACATAATAAAATATATTTTTTATTTATTTATTTATTTATTTAATGTATAATCAAAAAGTTACAATAATAATAATCTCTTTATCGTGAACTGTAAGTATGTTGTACAAAATGGATAGGTACTATTTTATGTCCTATACAGTTTATCTATAAGGTGTGCAATAATTATTTATTTGTTTTATTTTACAAAAATTGAATATATTTTCAATTCACAAGTTGACGGAAAACAAATCCGAAAAGTATTAAGGGTTAGAGGCAGTAACAAAAATAACAATTATAATCAGAACTATTATCTAAAAAATATTATAGTAAATTTCTATTACTATATTATATTAAGTAAAATGTCAGTTTGTGTTTAAATTAAAATGTTATCGTAGAATTATTGGGTTATCTACGGTTTGTCAAATTTAGAGCTAGAATGAAATATAAATATTTAAAGTTTAAATGGCTGAGAATTACAATAAAAATATGTTATAATATATATATTTGTCTTTGGACGTGTAACCATTTACTATAGGAAGTAGAATACAACATACCAAGTAATCAACCTACCTACCAAATAAACCTACCAACCTACTAAGTAACAGGTAGTTATTACAAACTTTTAGCATGTTACTAGTTTCAGTATCTTACCTATACTTTATGGCTAACGAGCCATAAAGCTGCATAACGCAATGCTGCTTCTTGTTTTTTTGCCAATTAGATAATGTATCGGTCTCGGACATGTCACAATTTTAGGTAGTAAAATAAAACCTTCTAAGTAACCAACGTACCTAGCAAGTAACCTATCAACCTTGTTTGTTTATACTCTTTATTGTGAAAATGTCACAATGTTCGGGTTTATTGTCATAGGACAATCTCTTACAACCAACCCTACTATGACGTGTTATATGTATGTGTGCGTGTAAAATGTCTGTAAGTGTGTGTCTTGTTATTGCATTCGATCGACAGAATTGAAAATGCAATTCCGTTAATGTTGATCCCAACGGAAAATGGTGACCCAGCCGGGAATCGAACCCGGGACCTTACAATGTAAGATCAGGCGACCTAACCACTATGCCACCGGGCCGTGTAACATACCAAGTAACAGATAGTTATTACAAGTTTATTCAAGACGAAAATCTAATGAGTTCTGTAACATAACTAAATAAAATTATTAAATATAGTCGTGAATTGTTAGAATCATATCATATTATATAAATAGATAAAAATATTTTTTAAAAAAAACAATAAATAAAATACTACGAGATAATCAAAGTATTTTACCTAAAATATCAGAAATAACCAAAAAAACAATATAATCAAAACGTGTGATGGTTACTTTTATAGATGCTATTTTTCGAGTAGGTACTTTATGTAATATGAAAGCAACATAGTCAAAGAGTGAATTCATGGATTCACTATTTGACTATGTTGCTTTCATATTACATAACGTATTACATCATATTACATATTACATATGTATATAATACTATCATTTAAATGGGTAAAATGCAGGTACGTATCCAGGCTTCAGTTTCGGGGGGGGGGGACATTCATTGATTTCGGGGGGAAGGGGGGCATTCATTGTAACAACGCGCCCGGCACCCACCAAACTTGAATTTGCCCGTACAATGAAAAGAAAATACACCAGATTTTCGGGGTATAATCCAAACTAGCCCCCTCCCCCTCCTGGATACGTGCCTGGCACTAGATATTTAAGTCACGGATTCTCCCTGAATCTCAATTTTTTGGCGACTTTATTTTGTACTCAAAAAAAGGGGGAGGGGGGGAGAGCGTCCCCTTGATACGTCCTTGGTACAATGTTTGAAAAGTCAGGGCCTTCAAATTTAGTCTCATCATAGAAATGGTAGCCTATAAGCATATCTTTAATATGTGTATTGAATTGTACGTCCTATGCCTATTTAATAGTGGTAGATTATAGAATGTAATGCTGATTTATAAGTAGCTACTTGTACTTCATATGACTGTTAGGTTGGATATTAGCTCTTTCTCTAACCTAATAGTCGAGGTAGTGACTGTAATACTAGTATTACACAAACTAGTGTACTATTAGTAGTGAAAGTGGGATGATGAGAGATGACTTTATTTTTATTTATTTATTTAAGAATTAATTACTATAAAACATTGATTAGCTTACAAAAATAACAGGAACCGAATGGCAAAACCTTAACCTATTGCTTATTTGTTTCTGTCACCCAACTGGGACTAGCCCGTTCTAGGGTGGACAGGACTCCAATATTACAATCAAGTTTGCTTGATTGCTTGGTTGCCTACAAATGTACAAGTTTTAGTTAAAAGCTAATGACACTAAATTGCCCTAAAATGTGGTCTTCAGAATAAAATAAAAAATAATAATAATAAAAAAATATTAAAAATATATAATAAATAATTTGCAATTCCATTATTAAATCGGCAATAAATATAATATAAAATTCGATTAAATAATATAAATAAAGTTATATGTGAGAAAAGAATGAAACAGTCATTAATATTTAATATTATGTTTTAAGTAATATAAGATTTAATATAAAAATACCTAGTCTAAAAGTATAATTCATTGTCAAAGTCAAATATTTTTTGGTAGTTAGTTCAATGTTAAAAAATACTTAACATATAAGTTTAAAAATATGTTAATTATTTGTGCACCTAAGTTTTATTATACTACTATTTCTAACATTTGATGTATGGTTAGTCTGTCATGATTCGATAACCATTTCTTTAATTCATTTTTGAATTCCCTAAATGTCAAATTCATTTTTATTTCCATATTGATCAGATTGTATAATCTCGGCGCAATGAAAGAGTAATGTTTTCCTTCTGGGTATTATTAAGCTATTTTCTACAACTTGTCTCGTTGGTCGCCGGTTCTGAATTATTCCTGAATTTGAGTTATTGTCCAAAAATAGCCTTAAGAGGGAAGTTTTTAGAAAAAGTTGCCTACAATCAAGAACTTTAGCTTCCTTATACAGTTCATTAGTGGGATGGCGATATGGTCTACGTAGAATAATTTTTAATATAAATTTCTGCGCAACTTGCAATGGCTCTAGCAGGGTTTTACCACATCCACCCCATCCAATTATGCCGTAAGTAATAAGCGATTCACATAAAGCATAATAAACAGTTTTTAGTGTTTTGGAATCCAGATATAGTACACTACACTACACTAAATAGTAGTAATATCGTAACTTCTATTAGTAGTTACGATATTACTACTATTTAGTAATTGACATTATGCACACCTTGCGTATTCCCATTGCTGCGATTCACCTGTATCGCAGCAAGAGCGGCAGATGAAATAATACCAAATGTAGCAAAGAAATAGTAAGTGCTAAAAAGATAAGCCTTCCTGGTACACTCCTTCAGTATCTCGTAGTCGCCTTTGTAATTGCAATGCTTTTTGACGAGGGCCACTTCGAGCTGATAGACAATCTTCTGAAATCCAGCATTATTCCAGCGAATGATGACTCCTTTGAACGCCACCGGAATCGTGGCCACAGCGTAGTTCAACGTTCTCGCGACTCCGAGGAAATCGTCGTGGAGAAATAGGTCGACAAACTCCAGAAAAGGTAGCAGAATGATAGGCAGAAAGAACGTCGGAAACGACACGACTTTGTAAAGGGTTGTAAACCCGGGTTGAGCGTTTCCATCAATAAGGGGTTTGTAATAACCCATTCCGTAAATTGGAAGGATCTTCTTAAAACGCCAGAACAGCGAGCGTTTCGATTTAGTATCGCTACCCATTTTGAAACAATATAAACTGTACGTAATAAAAGCGATCGTTTTTATACGTTTATTTGTAGGTGTTTAAAATATAACTCCAATGCTAAAAGGTACATTATGGAACGGCACAACCCTGTAATTAATGCAGGAGTTATAACATTAAAAAGTTTTCATCCAAACCGCCACTTTGAAAATATTTTTCAATACAGCGTCCCGCCTCAAATAAATAAAAGAAAACTTGAATGTAGAGCAGTGTAATTAAAAGTAAACTACATACAATTATAATTTAAAAAACTTAGAGCGTTTCATCGCTTTTAATTACGGTTGATTTTTTAGAATCTCTATCATTTAATTTGGTGTGTGTTTGTATAAGTTTCCGCCCTTATTTTTGTGCGTAATACGATTTAAATGTTTTTTTTCTTCCTTGACCAGTTAATCAGATATCTTTATTCAATTATTATTATATATTTTTTTAAATTCTAACCAGACAAATTTACTGATACGTCCAGATCAGATCTTGTAAAGATAGCCCGAAAATAATACCAAGTTCTTAGGTAAAAATCAAGACTCTTTCATAATTAATTGATAGAGCTTGCAAAAGTCACTTCAAATGGTAATTTATTCAACATGTCCACCACTCTACTTGTATTTTGCAGAAAGTTCTTAAGACGATTATGTTTAAATTTTGCACGGTTTTGGCCTTGACCGCGATTTTGTGCTGAAGTTGAATTTGTAAATATTCTTTAGCGGATGTACATGGTAATAATTGGTGAGAATTGTATATGTCTCAATAAGGTCCCGTCTTTGTCTTCTTTATTTAAAAGTCATTCTAACTAATTCTAAAAGGATTCTAATAACAACGATTTTCACAAACTTCTATTTGCCTTGCAATGTATGTTAATTACTATATACATATGTGTTTTTGTTTTGGTCAAATCTTGCAAGCAGAATTAGAACCACTTCCTCTTATCCTATATACTTTAAATTTACATGTTGGCTCAGTTCCAATGATAATGCTTTTTTATGGGGAGCATGAGCTGATTCTGCCCCCAGGATTGGCTCCCGACGAGGGGACTCCTCAGCGGTCAACAGCACAGTCGCGAATATTTGTATACTTTCGCATTCAATTATGATAGCCCGTTCTAAGTTTTACCATGACATGGTTGCTGTGCCCAGGGTTGGCTCCCGATGAGGGAACTCCTCAGCGGTCTACAGCACAATCACGAAATTTTATATACGCATTCAATTATGATAGTCCGTTCTAAGTTCCACTATGACAAAGCTGCTGCACCCAGAGTTGGCTCGGGACAGAGCATTTTAATAAAAGCTTGTTTTTAAAAATGTTTTTTTTTATAAACTTATTTAATTCATTGACAGAGATTGCACCAATCACTTTAAATGGTAATTTATTCGACATGTCCACCACTCTACTCGTATTTTGCAGAATGTTATTAATACGATTATATTTAAATTTTGCACTGTTGAGTTTTTTGCTTAGACCTCGAATTTGTGTTGACTTTGAATTTGTAAATATTCTCTAGCCGAGTTACATCGTAATAATTAGTGAGAATTGTATATGTTTCAATCAGGTCCCCTCTTTGTCTTCTTTGTTTGAGAGTAGTAAGTCCAACTAATTCTAAGCCACTCCAAAAACAACGATTTTTATATATCTGATATACTTCGATTGATCTGTAGGGCGGTATCGACTACAACGGGCGAACCTGTCAGGATGGAATAACTATATTTGATCTATCTTTCAGAACCTAGGAGACTTAGAGACAAGGCAATCTACTGTCTAGCTCCGCTAACAAGCCCGTTAGAGACCAACGCCTTACGGCGAGGCACCGGGAAAGGTACCCAGCGGGTAGCCTCACCACCTAAATTCCAGTTTCGGAAGGATATCTCCGTCTGGAATTAACCTTCAGGACACCTTCGTTCTCCCGACTGGTTAAAGGTTCGAAGTCAATTGCGTGATTTCTACTTATCGTATGTTCAGCGGTTTGAATCTATCGCGGACCAAAGGCATCTTTTGATAGTCTCCAGAGTCCTTCAGCAATGAGTCAGAGTGCACAACCGATTGGCATCGCCGAACGTTGCGCAAACCGTCCAGTAGCGCCGGGATGCAATCTCACCAGGAGAAACCGGTCCACCAGCCGTGAGGCCTGAGACGCAAGAGTCTTACCCGGGGTAGCGTTCCGCACGTGGAAGGCTACTGAATAGGAGCTAAATCGTGATTTAAGGGGATCCGAGAACAAAATTGATCTTATGGCCCAAGCTGCACGAAACTATTCGCTAACACTGCGATCGATCTCACATATTTTATATTACATCCATATTAAATCATTTATATCAACCTAAACATAATCCATAAAACGCCAGTGTCGTCTAAATAAGCGACTTTTGCGGTTAGTGATAACAGTAGCAAATTTAGGCAGAAATTGTAAAAAAGGCAGCAAAAACTGTGTTATCCACCACATTCTCCACCGTCACATTATAAAATTTAAAAAGAAATAGACACTTTGCTATATTTTATTCTGTTTCTTGCCACATATATTCATAGCATATAAATTATAGTAATATAAAAGTGCACAAATGTTTTAAATAAAATCCAAAGATTTTTCCCATATCCAAAAATAGCGATGGCCAACAAAAGTAATCACAAACACAGATCCATCCCTTCCATAATTACAGTCTCGAAGTTTATCGAAATATTGCTTGGTTATACCAAAGATTGGTATATATTTGACATCCTGACCGTCTTCGATTGCTCCACATTTATAGCAATTTATTGACCAGCATCCCAAGGAGGGGATTTTTCGTTCTGTTACGAGGGTGCATCAACATAATAGTTACTCCCTCCTACTGCATCTACACACTACAAAACAAAATTTAGCTGGTATTTTATATCAGGGGTATAAAACATGTATTCATAAATAACTAGCTGACCCTGCGAACTTCGTACCGCCTAACAGTCAATGAATGTCGTGTTACAGATCAGCTGAACTTAATTTATAATTTTATGAAAGTAATACAATGAATACAAAATAAATATTTTTGTTTTGTGGGGCTTTTTTAGGGTCTTTATGAGCCTTGTAACACTGCGACCATTACTGATCTATTGTGTTTGCTATCTGCTATAGTTCTACGCTAAGCCTCGTGTCATTTAAGAACCGCAATAGGCTTTAGGCGCCAGATTGTTTTACCTCCTCAGGTTGGAGGTAGCGCATTGTTGAATCTACGGGCATTGTTGACGCGCCTAAATAACGGACTACATTTTTTTACTGAATATGATGATTATAATCAAAAATAAAGAGAAAACGCTGATTTTATTATATTTCCTGGTTGTGCATACCTGGCCAGTCCAAGCACCCGCTCGCGCGTGAATGCGTCGAATATCGGGCGAAGCGATGCAAGGGGTGGCATTGAAAGGAAGGGTGATTTCACCCCCGAACCGCTATTCACTAACTAAATACTCAGGGGTGGTGCACGGTTTTAGTCACCCGCTCAAATACATACATGCTCATACTCGGATAACGGTTATTTGACGTGGTGCAGACAGTGGCGTGCATGAGGTGGTGCAGGTGGTCGCAATTCAAAGGGAGGCCCAAAATTCACAAATTATTGAAGACTAGATGACCCGGTGAACTTCACACCACCTAAAATTGATTTAATTGTAAGTAAGTCTTCATAAACTTTTATTGATCCTAATCAACCTTCCAACTCCAAATCATTGAAATCTATAATATGGCCGAATCATGTACGGTTTGAGTTTCGTTTGGTGATTAAATGAAAGTCGTTTGTAATTAAAATAAATTCAATGTGTTTAATTTACATGATGAAATATACATGTTTTTTCACCTTGTTCGACTTTTTTGCATTTTTCGACTTTTTCGACTTTTTCGACTTTTCCGACTTTTTCGACGTTTTCGACTTTTTCGACCGAAACCTGAATAACAGTCATGGATGGCGCAGCTGTCAAACAATAGGATCGCCGCGAACGCCATATATTGAAAGTGGTCCATTTCCCAAAATAACGAATTTCGATTTTTTAGATTTTCAGATGTTTCTTTTAATTTTTCCTAAATATTTCTTTTTGTAAACCACCCCTGAATCAGGGCAATCAAAACAAAAAAATAATAATTCAAATCGGTCGATTCATTTTCGAGATCTTGCGAGACTAACGCACGGCGATTCATTTTTATATATAAGGAGAAGATGCTATTTTTGCTCTCACAAGTTATTGCTCGATTACGCATCAGGAAGTGTATAGAGAGAACTGATGTCATATCAGCCTATTACGTGCTTGTTGAATCACACCTGCGCTATAGCATACTTATAATGGAATGGAGCGAACATCCACAGTGTATTCATTCTGCAGAAAAGATACATACGTGCGCTATTGGGTATTGGCTCACTGCAGTCATTTCGTGAAAATATCCAAAAACTAGGGATATGCAATTTTTGCTCAAGAAGCTCTTTACGAATTCTAGTGCAATAAGAGCTCGGCAATATTCCGCGAATAAGTGCATCAGCATAACACCAGGAATAAAACACATTACCTACAACCGATCGCACTACGTGTACGGCCAAATTTCAGGCGACTAGTCTATACATAGGACTTTTAATAAATGTCGTAATAAATTAAAGGCAATTAATACATTGATATTTTCAATGGAGGCATCCGAGAATATCTGCTTATAAGCTGCATGTGTGCGCATTAGGACATTTTAAAATATTTTGAAAACGGCAGAATCAAATAATCATATAACCATATTTAAATAAAGGACCATAATAGAGTATTTTTTTAAATTACAAAAAATATATATAAAAATATTTGGTATAAAAAATATATAAAATAATTGTTATAAAAAATATAATGTCAATTATTTTATAGAATATTAATGTTAATAAAACAATTGACAGTATTTTTAACATCACTTACATTGGCAGGTACGATATCTACCAAAAAAGGAATTTTTATGTTTAGAAGACCTTTTTATGTTTATTTTATACAAGGACTTCTAGCTAAGGGGCGCAATGCTTGCCCTAGAAGCAATTTTTTATCGGTACGCCACTGGATGAAGACTTTCTGGTTAATATACCTATTTAATACAAAATTTTGTGGCAGCGTTGGCTTCACCTGACTACGGTCCACCGCGCCTCGTTTACCACGTGTGTCGCACTGCTGGTCTGCGTTTGTTTGAAATATATTTACATTTTCATCGTTTTCGTATTAAGCAGTGTTTAACACGTTGAAGTGCTGGTGGAATACTAAGAGATGTTGATCTTTCGAGCGGTTTAAAGTATAAAAAAAAAATACGTGTGGCAAAAGAAATACATTTTTAACAACTTATGCAATTATAATTATTTATTTATTTTATTTATTTATTTTTTTCTGATATCAGATAACTGCGCTCTATCGGAAAACGTTGAAATTATTCTGAATCATTTGCGGCTGCGAAAGCAAATGATTCGGAATAATTTAAACGTTTTCCGATAGAGCGCCGCGCACGAATTTTTTATTCGATAAAGCAAAAAAACCGGATTATTCGAAAAAAATCGTAGATAAAAAGATAGATAGTTAAATTAAGTTTAAAATGGTGCAGGTTTCATAATAATACGCCAGATAGTATTTGCGTAGTAGTCGTTTTTGTTTTCGGTTAGACCTAATTTCACAAACTAATTACACTATGTAATATAAACAAAATCTAAAATATTCAAAGCTAAGAATATTAGGAAAATGTTTTTATTTAACATATATTTTTTTCGAATCGTAAGCAGTACTCATTTAGACGTAATTATCGGTTTAAAATCATTAATTTTCGTTAAGAAATTTCTTCATTCGGTCGCCGCGCTGGCCTAGGCCCGCGATAAAAGCTATGCAATAGCTTAAAACTTTCCAAAAAAATCGTCTTATGGTTAAACTAAACTAATTCGCCATCTGCATGAAATAGTTAAAAACCTGTCGTTATTATCCTGGTGGTGCTGTCTTTTAATTCAGGGACAGAAATAAAAACTACGTGTGGCACTCGGGGACTGCCGCGGTAAAGCTATTGCATAGCATTTTTAACAACTTATGCAATTATAATTATTTATTTATTTTATTTTTTCTGATATCAGATAACTGCGCTCTATCGGAAAACATTGAAATTATTCCGAATCATTTGCGGCTGCGGTAGCAAATGATTCGGAATAGTTTAAACGTTTTCCGATAGAGCGCCGCGCACGAATTTTTCATTCGATAAAGCAAAAAACCGGATTATTCGAAAAAAATCGTAGATAAAAAGATAGATAATTAAATTATTTTTAAAATGGTGCAGGTTTCATAATAATACGCCAGATAGTATTTGCGTAGTGGTCGTTTTTGTTTTCGGTTAGACCTAATTTCACAAACTAATTACACTATGTAATATAAACAAAATCTAAAATATTCAAAGCTAAGAATATTAGGAAAATGTTTTTATTTAACATATATTTTTTTCAAATCGTAAGCAGTACTCATTTAGACGTAATTATCAGTTTAAAATCATTAATTTTCGTTAAGAAATTTCTTCATTCGGTCGCCGCGCTGGCTAGGCCCGCGATAAAAGCTATGCAATAGCTTAAAACTTTCTTTAAAAAAAATGCGTGTGGCACTCGGGGACTGCCGCGGTAAAGCTATTGCATAGCATTTTTAACAAGTTTTGCAATTATAATTATTTATTTATTTTATTTTTTCTGATATCAGATAACTGCGCTCTATCGGAAAACGTTGAAATTATTCCGAATTATTTGCGGCTGCGGAAGCAAATGATTCGGAATAATAATTTAAACGTCTTCCGATAGAGAGCCGCGCACGAATTTTTTATTTGATAAAGCAAAAAAAACGGATTTTTCGGAAAAAACGTAGATAAAAAGATAGATAATTAAATTATCTTTGAAATGGTGCAGGTTTCATAATAATACGCCAGATAGTATTTGCGTAGTAGTCGTTTTTGTGTTCGGTTAGACCTAATTTCACAAATTAATTACACTATGTAATATAAACAAAATCTAAAATATTCAAAGCTAAGAATATTAGGAAAATGTTCTTATTTAACATATATTTTTTTCGAATCGTAAGCAGTACTCATTTAGACGTAATTATCAGTTTAAAATCATTAATTTTCGTTAAGAAATTTCTTCATTCGGTCGCCGCGCTGGCCTCTAGGCCCGCGATAAAAGCTATGCAATAGCTTAAAATCGTCTTATGGTTAACCCCTCAAATGAATGGCGATTAGCTCGGGTTGCCTACGGCAAAATGTTTATAAATTTATATTTACATTTACATTTACATTTACATAGAGCGGGGTTTACTATAGAGCTATAGCATTACTATAGAGCGGATTACTATAAAGCGGCGCACATTTACATTTATATTTACATTTATATAAATTTATATACATTTTGTGTACATTTTGCCAAGGCATCCCTTAAGGGACGCCTCACATTTGAGGGGTTAAACTAATTCGCCATCTGCATGAAATAGTTAAAAACCTGTCGTTATTATTCTGGTGGTGCTGTCTTTTAATTCAGGGACAGAAATAAATAATGCATCTCTGACGATACAGCAGCCCAGGTACGTTTTTACGACCGCGCTGAGATATACAATTCCCAGATGCTGAAAGCAGAACAACATCGTCACCAAAGTATTCTTGGATTGATACTTTCCGTTCTAGTAGTTTTAACTTTGACAACAAGCCCTGTGGATGAGCGGACAGTAAGATTTATGATGACGAATTAAAGGCAGTGGTATAAAATCCATCGTAAACTACGACTGAGCTAGCATCAGCCTTCAAGCTATGTATGTGACAAAAACAGACCACACACTTCATGAGAGCGACAGATCAACGACGAGACGTTAAAAACTTGCTACGGTGGTACAGAAACATGTGACATGGCAAGAATTATCTCTTGACTTATTTCATACCGAGGGTCAATACCGATTGTGGTTAAAATATGTACTTGTATGGCTTAGATTGTACAACCTAAAGTTTCAAAGTTTGAATATATTCGATTTATCATCAAATATTAGTCGTCGAAAAGATTATTTTTATTTATTTTTATTAAATACCTACAGCATAAAAAATAACATATAAGCATAATATATAACGGTAGTAAAGTCAATGATGTTTTATATTTTTTGCGATATAAGGATTACAAAATATGCTTAACAATACAATACAAAGGAAACCAAAAAGAATTTAAAACTAACAGTTAAAATCGCTATGTGCGAGTGTATGGGTGTTGGTGTGTGTTTGTGTAATGGAGAGCGTGTATGTGTTAATATGTGTGTGGGTTTGTATGTGTGTGTGTGCGTGTATGTGTGCGTGTATGCGTGTATGGGTGTTGTAAGGGTGCGTGTAAGGGTGCGTGTGTGCGTGTATGCGTGTATGGGTGTTGGTGTGTGTTTGTGTAATGGAGAGTGTGTATGTGTGCATGTTTGTGTGTTTGTATGTGTGTGTGCGTGTATGTATGTTTGTGTGTGGGTGTGTGTGTATATGTAGTGCGTATGTGCTTGGGAGTGCTTGTATATGCATATGGAAATGCGGAATGCTAATTCAACCCGATCTGATAATCAGCTTTTCACGTACCTCCTTAACAAAGAATCGACTATTTTGATGGTTAAATATGTCAATGTCGTTAAAGCCTACATTGTATTTATGCATAACGCGCTGAAATAACGAATTGGAGCCATAGTTAGTATTAAACCTTGGTACAATAAAAAAACACTATTAACAGCTTTCGACTTTATTAGTATTTCTTCATCTGTTAAATATTGTAATATTTGGGGTCGATTGCGTTTCTCTTAAACGAAAATCGGAAATTAGTTCAAGTGAACGAGACAGAGCAGTACGTCAGAGCGGAATGTGAAATGAACGGTTGTCACTTTTCTACATTAAAAATACCTACCGAAGCTAAATCTAAATCTAACACCGCACGTTTAAACCTATTCGGGCATCTATAAGTTCGACAGAAAAGTTTTGGTGCGGGAAAATCGATGATAGTTCATTTCATATTCCGTTCTAACGTATTGCTCTGTCTCGTTCGGTTGAACTAAGCTCCTATTTTAGTTCACGAAGAAACGCAATCGGGCCCATTATGTATATTACATTATAATTATATTATTATGTATAGAATACCTATTTATATTACCTATACGTTTTATATTTTCTTAATATCTTATCTTGTTATTTATATTATGATATTGGGCTCGAATGGAAATTCGTAAATTAGTTCATGTGAACGAGACAGGGCAATACGTTAGAACGGATTGTAAAATGAACGGTTGTCACTTTTCTGCATTAAAACTGCCCACCGAAGACAAAGCAGCTAAATCTGACGCCGCACGAAATGTGTTCAAACGTATTATGCGAACGTATAGTTCAGAACAGATAGTTTTGATGCGTGAAAATCGACGATCGTTTAATTCAAATTCCGCACTAACGTATTGCTCTGTCTCCTTCGGTTGAATTAACTTCCAATTTAAGTTCAAGGAGAAACGCAATCGGGCCCATTATTTTATCAATATTATGTATATTTAGGCAGTTTATTTCATATAATTTAATACATATATCTATTATATTCATAATGTGGCTTCTCTATCCCTTTCCTCAGAATTTACCTTATCGCAAAGTTGCAGGAGTTGCAACTGACTCTTCGTCACCTAGCATACTCGCCAGATCTTGATCCAAAAATCTCCATTTTTTTGATAATTTAAATATTTTGTTAGAGAGAAAAAATCAACTCCAAAGAAGCAAGGGAAAATAATTTGAAAGCATTCATAGATTACGTTTGACAAGGGTAGTTACCTACTACAGAAAAGGAATTAACCGAATCCTATTAAAACTGTATAACTGCATAGATAATAGGCGTTAATTTTTTTTGTAAAATGTCCTTGGAACCACTTCATTTTCAGTCCACTCCACTTCAATTTCACTCCAATCTCATGAAGTTAAAACACAATAAAATCGGATCTCTACCCCTTCTCTATCCCTTTCCTCAGAATTTACCTTATCGCAAAGTTGCAGGAGTTGCAACTGACTCTTCGTCACCTAGCATAATCGCCAGATCTTGTTCCAAAAATCACTTCATTTTCACTCCAATCTCATGAAGTTAAAACACAATAAAATCGGATCAAGCGAATGTCCCAGCTTAAGCACAACGTCATACAGTACTTCAAAGTTGCCGCACGATTTTCAAAAATCCATAAATCTTCGTCAAAAGACCGTTTACACGAAACTGATTAGTCACGATCGGCCAAAATGGCGGAGGACTGTTCAAACAAGTCGCTTGCAAACGTTGCTGTTTTGTAAACACTCTTATTGTGACGTCATTGCCAACACGTAGACGAGGGTAGACTTAAAATGACGCTTTTTAAAGGGTTAAATTATGCTAATTACCTGCACTAAAGCGTTAAACCCTCGCGCGTTTAGGTACGGTTGAGAGAATCAGTGTCATTTTGTTTAGGTCTATTGTCCTATTAATGGATTAATTATTGGTCACGCTGGCGTGGCATAGTTACAGAGTATATGCCCTAAGAGTGTGTCCACACAAAGTACATCAAATTGTAGTTTCTTCTTCGTTTGGTGCCATGTCCGTTACCGAGCGTTGGCTATTATTACACGACTGCCCAAAATGAGTGTTATGTATTCAGGATTCGTCTATGTATGTTTTCCGTTTCTTTATTCCACCGTAACATCTAAACGCTTGAACCGATTTAAAAGTGTGTCGTATTGTTAGAATCGTTTTATTCTTCCGAGTGCCTTAGGGTACTTGCTGCGACTCCTTGATCTCATATAAGGAGACGTGCTACGCGTTGCGTAACGGCAGTCGTGTTTTTTTTTTAAAATAAATTACTTGTTTTTAACCATTTATTGCAATGGTTTTTTCCAACCTATATTATGATTTAACGTTTATTGCGTCTTAGACATTCCTTTAACTATTCACTTTATTATGTTTTTTATGCTGGATATTTTAACTATTTAGATGTTTATAAGAAATCGTCTGGAATCACGAAACCTCATGCCACTTTCCAACACTAAACGTGATTACCGTCCTCTGTAAATTTGACGGTTTTTTAGTTTTTTCTTGATTTAATTTTAGAAAGACGCTGGTAAATGTGTCTGATTTTACTGTAACCACATTGGCTACAAGTATGTGTCCTCTCATATAAACATAATAAAACACTAATTTCCTATTTCCCAGTAACCCAAATCACTTTTTACCATAAAAAGGCTCGAACACACAGTTTATCCCCTTTGCGGCAGTACTTAACCGAAAAATATATTTTTTTTCCTTTGATCTATTTACCATAGGACATCCTTTCCATATAGGAAGATTTTGTAATTCTGAAGGGGAGAAAACTATCCACTATAGTGTATGTCCTCCTATTAAATGTATGTGTCTTACTTTTAATTTGACTTAGATTAAAGAAATGTATGTTGACAATTTATAATGCTTTCAAACTAATTTTTAACAATAACTATATGTCTACAATTATTAAGTTAAAATCAAAATGAAGCATGATATTTTAATAAATTAAGCGCATGTGTTTTTACCCCATTTAAGGCGACATGATACCTGGGAACGACCATATCTGAAGAATTTTAGTTTTATGAGTTTTTTGACAAATATAAGCATTCATTTAAAAAAGTTTCTAAGTGAACACCTAGATAAGGAACCAATTTAAAATTTGGAACCAAAAAAGTTGCTCATTGCCTTGGCCATTAGGGCTTTAAACTGACTTCGAAAACTTTCAGGCGCGATTACCAATGTAAGCGTTGAGTGTGTTTTATTATAATTTCATTAAATTGACAGGTCAATTCTCTAGGGCCGTACTGAGCCACATTTTTTATTTAGGCCCTAAATTAATTACAATTAATTAAAACGTAAGAGCGCTCTGAGAGTGACGCTAAATATGCTTTGCCTTTAACACCCTTATACCACCACTGCGTAAAGATACTTATTCTGTGTTAGCGCTGCGATAGATCGTTTAGTATGCGCCTGGTCCACATCCTGGTCGCCGGCACGAGCGGACGTAGAATCTACGCTTGACGCTTCATCAACGCTGGATTTTTATTGGTCAAACCCTACAATCCCTACATTTCGGATATTTTTCTGAGGTCTCATGTCCCCTTAAAATTAAAATTAAACGTGATATGATAAATTAGGCAAATGTGTTTTTCACCCTATTTAGGTACAAAGTACATGTTTTGGAAATTTGCGACTGTTTGAAAGGAGAAGATTCTTAATAATTAATAACATTTATGGATACATTTTTCTCATACTTGCCATAAATTATAGTCTCCCCATTCTTAGATTACAGATTACTGATCGTACCTTTTTCATTATACGATGTAAATGCTATCTAATAAGTAGTCAGATACAATCTTATTGTGGCCACTAATGTGGGTTGATAACATCAGAGGCACACCGCGATTTGCCCGTTAGATTAAGGCTCAGTGACAAGCAAAAGCCACGTCCAGTTAGGGTGACACTAGCATTCTTGCAAATGATTCTGCTACAGATTATATATGAATAGGTAGCCAAAGGCCCAACGTACGATGCAAATAAAAATTTATTCGGGAATATATTTTGTGTAGCGAGAAATCCTTGGACGAAAAAAATGCTCGGTAAAAATGCTCATAATGGATTTTCCTTTATCGATTATAATAATATAATATAGAGAAATCTAATATAGAGATAATTTAATATAGAAATATAATCTGTTATAAAGTTATATAGTAAAAAATCTCTTGTTTATTTCAGATTTAAAAAATTGGAGATTACGCGTTGAACCGGTCGGTCGCTGGAGGTTGTTTTGTACGCGGATCGTACAGAACGACCTCCACGTTGGGCTTGTAAATCTTGGTGGGCGCTTAGCCCGTGGATCACGAAATCCTGGAGTACGCAGCTTTGTCTTGGATTTAACATTTTGGTCTGCATGGGAAGCTACGGTTTCTCGTGCAGTTCGGCCAGTAAGTCCAGTCGTCCCGTTGGCCAACCGATCCCGTGCGAAAGACGGGCAAAGGACGCCACGGTCCCCGAGAAATTCGAACTGAACTAAAGCTAACATCAGGTAGCGACTTTGAACCTGCGACCAGACTGGAGGACGGAGAAATCCGGCCAAATCTGGTAGTGAGGGTGCAAGGCTGGCCGCTGGTTTCACTTTCCAGTGATACGCGGTATGTCCGTATGTCGTTGGACTATCACGAACATGTTGGCGTTTTTAGACGCTGGACTGTCCTCTCAAGTCTCTGTGTTCACCCCCCGAAAGAATGATGGAATATCGTTATACATTCCTGGGGTGGCTGA
This sequence comes from Micropterix aruncella, assembly GCA_944548615.1. Taxonomy (NCBI): domain Eukaryota; kingdom Metazoa; phylum Arthropoda; class Insecta; order Lepidoptera; family Micropterigidae; genus Micropterix; species Micropterix aruncella. The sequence continues at coordinate 22,130,638 of OX155956.1, forward strand.
TTCTACCTGATATTAGCGGTTCTACCTGATAACGTGGCGTCCTTTGCCCGTCTTTACGACGAGTCGTTTAAGAATGGCTGATATCAGGACAGCAATCACCCCCGATGCTTAGGAAAGGTTTAAAATCGTTTCCAGACCCCTCAATTTATACGTCGGAATGCACAGTTTATTAAACCATTAAACTGCGTCCTTAAGGTTTATAGTTCTCTACAAAAAAATGGATATTTGCTTCTGTCTCTCTTTCTCTATCACTGTAGAAGAAGAGCCACACACAGTCCACTATTGTATATATTTAAAATGACACCGTCCGCCGCCATTGTCCCAAAATGGCGTCATTGTGAGCGGCTTAGTACGCATGGGCGGATATCAAATGTAATCCTGCGCTTTGCCACCCCGCTTCGCTCATATCCTCCAAAATAGGTGTTGCCATTAAAAAAATGACGTATTTTGTAGTCTTTAGAGAGGGTCACCCCACAGCATTTTAATATTCAGTGGATTTTTACCGTGTCGCCGGGCTTAGGTGCAACGAGACGAACGATGGATTACTTTATTAATGACAACCTCTATTCGTGACGGAGCACTGTAAATTGAGATACAGAGTTTTGTGGTAACAGAGTTTAAACGAATTGACGATGTCTCTATTATATAAAACAGAAACCTTACTGGCTGTGCTGTATAATAAAACTAAAAGCAGGTGTCAAGAATCACATTTACTCGAAACAGCTATCAATAGGGTTAAAGTTAAAGTAGTAATGAGACTTACTACTTAAAACCCAAATATTTTGACACGTCCAAGAGCGGTTTTTAGCCGCCAATTGGACACGCCGTAAATGTAATGTAATGTAATGTCAGTATAGTCTACCATCGCCTAATTAAATGACTTTGCAATCGAGGGCCATGACTTTGCAAATATTGTACCAATTTGAATGATAATTATATATGTACTTTTAGTATTTAAATGTAAGATTTAGCTTTAGTTCGATTATTTACCAATTTACTTACTACTTTGGGTGTTACTATGTACAGTTTTTAGTACGAATATATTCGTTTTATTGACTATTTCAATTGTTAGGCTTCTGCTTTGATTATTCAACTTTCTAACTGACTATTTTAATTATTGTGTGTTTAGTAGGTAGCTATTAGAATTATTGACTATTTTATTAAATAAGCCTCTAATTTGTTTTGTAATACGATTCTACGACGAATAACTTTTAGTAGGTTCCAAAGTTTCTTAGATACCATATATTTTTTTAAATTATATATGTATGTTAAGTAAAGATTAAAGTAGTAATGAGACTTACTACTTAAAACCCAAATATTTTGACACGTCCAAGAGCGGTTTTTAGCCGCCAATTGGACACGCCGTAAATGTAATGTAATGTAATGTCAGTATAGTCTACCATCGCCTAATTAAAGAAAATGCCTAAGCGAAACAATATTTTAGGTTTTATTTATAGGGCAACAAACCTTAAAAATCGTGTTTGGTTATTGATTTTTGTGCTCTAAGCCGTTGGTATATCCTCCCTCATAACGCCATATTCCATGCGATTTCCATAAATAGATAAAAAATGATTGGTAGCAACGAAACGGTCGACTGAGTTTTTGGTGTAAAAAATCTCGTATGGGGTAATATGAAAAAAGCTTTTGTGGCGACCGCCGCGCGGCTTGCTTCCGCACGACTTCCTGCGTTGAGTTGATCACACATACGTACATGAATGACTGATTTTTTTGAACGTCATCTGGATATATAACGAGGGTTAGCCTAAGTCGAATCTATAGCCGAGTGCTTGAGAATTCTTTAGCCAAGCATTGCTTAAGCACTATCTAATACTAAAGCATCGGCTGTGTTCTATAGATAGCCGAATTCTCTAAGCAATACATTAGCAGTCAGGAATCTTTCCGTTTCTTCTGGCAACATACGTAAATGAACACATTTATAATATTCTAAGAATGCTACAGGTACGTAAAAGTGTTAACCATAAAACACAGAATATTTCTGTTTCGTGAAATGCTGCTTAATAAATTACTAAACTTTTATATTTCGTGTAAAGGAGTTTCTGTTATGTTTTTATTGATTTTATTCTTTGTTAGTGTGCTTTCTTTCAATATACAAGGTTGATCAGTAAGTTTCGTCGTTCTATAACAGAAACACGGTTTCATGTTTTAAAATACATTATACTATTCAATATAGTCTCCCTGAACTTGTTTTAATGATAATACAATTGTTTTAATGAGCTTTTAATGTACGGCGCTCATTCCTGAAGTGAGATTTCCGAAGAATGTCAAAATACGCTTCAACGGTTGCTATTACCTCTTCTTTCGATGAAAACCGTCTCCCACGCATGATTTTTTAAGATGTGAGAACAGCCAGAAGTCAGAGGATGGATGTTGCAACAGTTCGTACTTAAATTCACTGATTTTGAGATGGTATTATGAGCTGTGTGAGAGGAAGCGTTATCTTGATGTTTTTTTCTTTTCTTTTGGGAACAAGATATTTCTCACGATTCTTTCCTCATCCAGCTAGTACAAAAGGTACAGTAATAAACTGAATTTATTGTTTTATCAGTTTAAAAGTAACCCACAAACAAAATTATTTTAGCATCCCAAAAACTTAGCTAACAGCTTCTCGGCCGATTTCTGGACCCTAACTCGCTTTGAAGTTGAAGTACTGGGTTCATACCACTCCTTAGCCTCATGCTTTGATTCAGGAGTATGGTGGTAGACCCTAGTCTCATTTACAGTGAAAAGACGCCCAAAATCTGTACTCGTTCATATTGAAATAATTGACACCTTAAACAGTAAATAAAAGAGTAAAAAAACAACATTTTCAAGGGATTTTTCATTTTCTTTCAAAATTTCAATATTATACGTCCTATATCAACATCATTATAAAATAGTGTATAAGTCTTCTTTTAAAATCATGTGAATTTGTTTATTAAGTCAATATCAGGGGTTTCTTAAGGGTATTTTTGTAGTCAATATGTGTGAAAATGTTTCTTAGTAAAAGAAAAACCGTTTCTTAACAAGGTACAGAAACCTCAGACGCAATTGTAACTCGCAATTAACCTGTTTTATTTGCGTTACTATGCTCACTAACTATATATGGGATTAGATTGCTCAACTCCATAGTACGACTCGGCAACCAATCTACGCCATCGAAATGCAAGTGGCGCTGATAGCATTGACGGCCAAACTAATAGCAATTTATTTGGCCATCTATAATAGCATTGATAGTTAATGGTTTATATAATGATAATGGTTTGATAAGGAATTGAATGTAATTATTACGTTTTGAAACCTGTATAGCAAATTAAAAATTGACTTTTTGTTTTTAAATAATAGTAAATTAATGAGAGCTATGATTTCAAAATTTGTCTATTAATCCTTCGTTTGTTATATTGTTATTTATACCGAATAGGCATGGTTAGAGCCCCATCTACAGTGCGCCGCCAAACTGTTATACAAAGTAAGTCGTCATACCTACTGAACTTAATAATAGGAGATTAATAATTTTTTGGAACTATGAGTCCCTCCTACACGTTGCGTTTCGTTTCGTGAAATCGTTGAAAATATAATAAATGCTGCCGCATTTCCTCGATTTTTTTTATCTCGTGGCAGTTCTACCGAAACTTTTCGCTCAATTATAAACCAATGTTGATGTGATTACGTGCGTTAAATTAACAAATCTGCCGCATTCGTCCCGCAGTACTGTCGGTATAAACATAAAAGGGCGGGGGATGTGCGGATGGAGTATTTGGGGCCAAAAGCCGCGAAACCAATCCATCGCTAACAAGGTGTGACGAAATGTCGCATCGGTTGTTGGCGATACGACAAACGAATCCATGAATATATCATAATCGCTATTTACGTTAACAAAATGTCACAATTTCGATAACGTAACGGTATAGAATCGCTACAGCTGAGTAGTTTGCAGCCGCAGTTTTAAATCTATTGTTTGGGATGATGTTACAATATCGAACAATTTTTTTATCGAATTCCTGGCCAAAATTTTGCGTTCTCAAATTAAGGAATATAAACAAATGTATTGGTTAACTTATGTTAGGGAGCTAATGGGCCCTGTTGCAGTTGGTCACTAAGACCCATATGTTCAGGGTTGGTCAAACCCATCCGGCGGCCTCCTTATAAAGTTCGATTCCGGGTAGGACCCTGTCCTGCGGGCCAGTTTCCCCCAGGAGTCAATCTTCAGGCGCTCCTGAACTGTTTGCGCACATTGTTTGGGAGTTAATGGGCCCTTGCTGAGTTGGCCACGAAGACCCATTCTGTTCAGGGTTGGTCACACTCACGGGTCAACACCTATCCGACGGCCTCCACGCATGAAGTGTGAGCCTGGGTAGGACTCTGGCCTTATGGTCAGTTTCCCCTGGGAATCAACCTTCTGGCGCTCCTGGACGGTCTGCGCACCGTGCGGCGTAAGCCAATCGATTGTGCACTCTGACTAACAGTCGGGGGAGTCTGGAAGCAGTACTGTTTCCTATAGAGCGGGGGTGGTGGCGGATCTTACGGCAACTGCTCTTGAAACGACCATCGGCTACCCGATCCTTGGTGAACAGCCGGGCAAAGGACGCTGTGGTCCGCGATAGATTCGGTAAACACCGTTTCACCGCTTTGTAAGGGAGAGGACCGCGCAAGCGACCTCGAACTCGTAACCAATCGAGAGACCGGAGTAATCTGGTCACAATTGGAAGTAAGGGCGTGAGTGTAGGCCCGCCGGGTAACACTCCTGGCTATCTGGCGGTTAAGGCGTTGGCCTCTTACGGGCTTGTGGCGTAGCTAGATGGTGGACTGTTTTGTCCTCAAGTTTTCTGCGCTCACTCCAGGGAGATAGAACGACTAATCGTTAAAACTTCCTGAGGTGACGGGCTCGCCCGCTGTAGTCGACAAATCTAGTTGTTTGCGCACCGTGCGGCGTCAGCCAATCGAGTGTGCATTCTGACTAGCAGTCGGGGGAGTCTGGAAACAGTACTGTCACCTATAGAGCGGGGGTAAATGTCCACCTTACGGTTCAGCTCCTGGACGGTCTGCGCACCGAGCGGCGCAAGCCAATCGACTGTGCTCTCCGACTAACAGTCGGGGGAGTCTGGGAACTGTATTGTTTCCTATAGAGCGGGGGGTCTACCTTACGGCGACTGCTCTTGAAATGACCATTGGCCATCCGATCCCGGTTCAGAGTCGGGCAAAGGACGCCTTGGTCCGCGATAGATTCGGTGCACACCGTTTCACCGCTTCGTAAGGGAGAGGACCGCGCAAGCGACCTCGAACTCGGAACAAATCGAGAGACCGGAGAAATCTGGTCACAATTGGAAGCAAGGGCGCGAGGGTCGGCCCGCCAGGTGACACTGGCTATCTCGCGGTAAGGCGTTGGCTTCTTGCGGGTTGTGACGTAGCTGGACGTTGGATTTGTTCTGTCCAAAGTCTTCTACGTTCACTGCAGGGCGATAGAACGAGAAAATCGTTAAAGCGTCCTGTGGTGACGGGCTCGCCCGTTGTAGTTGACACAGCAAGTTGACGCGACGGGTTCGCCCATTGTAGTCGGCAGCTTTAGTTGGTTAACTTATGTAGATAGATGTTTTTATCTTATCATTGGCAATATTCCAATAATTTCATCGATGTTCCAGTGAAAGTTTTATAAAATTTCTTTGTATATTATATTGGTTGTGACCTGACACAAACACAAGCAATCATTAAATAAATATTTTTCTTTAACCCTTCAGGCCTCGGCCCCTCAGCCGATTGACAAGTTGCTGTCCCAAAAAAATTTAGTAAAAATTTAAATTTGTAAAAAATTTGAATTACGACACTGTCTCACCAAAACATTAATTACTGCCAAACCACTGTACCCATAATTAAAATGAAACATATTAACATAATAAAACATAATAAAATCAAACAAATTAAATTAAAATAAAATTAAAACAGGGCCGTCAGACTGAATCGTTTTGTGGCCGATATCGGCCAATCGGGGCTTGAGGGGTTAAGAAGTCTTAATTTCCTTTGTAGAACGGCAACTTCACTAATTACAAACAATATACCTAATACTTTATGTATGCCCGTAGATTTTGTATACGTATATAGGTAGGTACCTATTTAACATTCATGTAAATATTTTCGGAATAAATACAAAAAATATAAGTATATTAATTATATGCGGGTAATCTATCTACGCTGCTAAACTGCGGGTAGATTAGGTTAATAATGAAAAACATCTGTTTTATATCAGAATCATTTCGTGTAGTGTTGGCACTATTGGATATCAAAGGAATAAAAAACACATAATCTAAAGATAAAGCGGTGAGCACTAATTTTATTATATAAACTATTTATTATAGTTATAGTAAACTACGTACCATATGACATAAAATAAAATGATATTTTTTTATAAGGCCCTATTTCCAACGTCTACCTATCAATACTGATATTTTGTAATATTTTAAAGTAATGATATTTTGTAATATTATAAGTTGTTATAAGAAAAGTAAAAAAGGGATATATTTAGCAAACTAGAAGTATGAATAATTGTATATTAATATGTATAATACATAATATGATATAATAAAATAGTATGGTATAATATAATAGTCATATAATACAGTACACTAGGATGGCAGTTAGTAAAATCCTAAAAAGTAGGAGATAGGCTAGGTATGATCGAATCTTTAATTAAACTAATGGAATCATAAAATACTATCATATGTCTCTTATAATTCCCTGTTATCGCAACAGATTGACAATTTTACCTATATTCTAAGATTTGTAATAATCAATTAACTAATATCATTATTCTACCTACAATATCTAGCAAATGACATTAATTACAATAAATTTAAATCATCAAAAACAAAATACTAACAATCTTTCGATATTAAAAAATCAATCATTGAATGGCCGAAATAACATTAATAAGAGATGCATCATGAAATAATCGAAACAGACCGGATTAAATCAAAAACACTTAGAGGAGAAAAAATAAATAAAAATGATTAAGAAAAAACATTAAAAAAAGAAATATTATATCTTAGCGTATATTGGGCTACTGGACATAAGAGAAGATTATCAATGTTTGGAACTATAAATGCCATCTACAGTTTGCGTTTCCTAATAAAATCCGACCTGCTGAAACGTAGTATGGCTTTAGGCAATCTAATACCCTTCAATGGTAGGAGAAAGAAGTATGTTCAGACCTTTTATTGTAAAATCGAAATGATTACCTTAAAAGAGTTTTTTTCCAGCTACCAAATTTCTAACCTCTCTGATTTATCATTAAACTTCTATGATTTTAGGTGTTCCATTGAACAATAACTGCAGAACTTCAAAATGTCTCAGTCCCGTCGCATGAACCATTCTTCATACCCTTCGGAAGAAACACTAAGATCTTTATCAACTACCTTCTTCCGAGATCTAGAAAGCTACGTAACACTATATATGTCGGATGTCACGGAGAAATATAAACTACTGGAGGAAATGAATAGGGCGACCGCCGGTCGGTATGAAGATATGAAGAAGCTGATGAAGGCTGTCAGTGAAAATGCTGATGATAACTACTCCAGCAACGTACTTTTGGCGGTGACGCTCAAGCAGATAGATGGTATTGAGGAGAAAGTGGATGTTTTGTGGAAAAATGCTCACACTCTTATGAAACGTGTAGATATATTAATAAAGAAATTAGCCTTACTTGAGTGTGATTTTTAAATCTATTCTATTGTTTTTCAAAATAAATCAAAATAATAAAGTATTTGCTGAAGTTTCAATTCGTTCATTTCTGGATTTTATACAATCTGTCACGTCAACCAGTACTCTGACAAAAAAAATGTTACATTTTTCTAAAAAAAAAATCAAACTAAAAAAATACAACGGTAAAGTTTTGAGCTACGCTCAAATTAAAAAAAAACCGTTGTGTCACCACCAAACTTTCCCGGCAAAAAGCCAAGGACTTATGGAAGAATTTTGAGAAAGATGTCCCTTCGGGAAGGGAGTCGACCTGATTGAAAGCAATATTCAGTGACGAGCGCGGATAGTGAGTTCGGTTCAATTGTTCACAGATATATTATACTGACCAGCGAAAATTTAGCCCTTCGAGTAGCGGCATAATTTCATGGCAGAACGCGGATATTTATTGGATTTTTTTGCTATATCGCCGCGCTCAACAAATACTACTATAACTGTGGAACTACTATAGCAATCGTAAAAAGAATAACTGTGCAATAATCGCATTGAAATTTAATATATAGAATATTGAAATCTCATTTTGTAAAACAATTATATAATTATAAATAAATATGAGAAAGACGAAAAGTGAAAAAAACTCGGCATTTCTAACTTGTATTTGTCTTACGGATAAATACGGAATCCTATTTAGAAATTGTAAATACTATCGTGATCTTTATTAGATTTTCTATCAAATGTAATATTTTGTTTTGCTTATTTACATACAAGCTTATAAAAACCAATAAAAGTTTTGATGATTGCTCGGAAAAAAATGATGATGTTTGATAATGGAATTTTACCAGAAATATCCGCGAAATGACGCGCGAAATTATTCTAGGGGCTGTCTATGTATCTATGGTAATAATGAGATATTTGGTATGGATTTTAGGATACGTTCGAGTTAGAAAATAATATTACTGTGGGCTCCGGGAGCAAGCCGCCAATATTGGTCGTTACGTGACAACGTTATTCTGATGTGAAACCAAATTTGGTCGTTACGTAGCCGAAGGGTATGGTTTCGGCCCAACAAGTCAGTCATCTGTGTACCAAATTTGAAGCCTATAAGTCCAATATTTCGAGACTGAAGTATGTATAGTTCCCCGGTGGAACGATTTCAACCACAATACTGGAACTCTAACCATGACCAAATGCATGCCAAATGTCAGCTCAATCAGATAAAGCCTTTGGGCGCTATCGTGGAGGAATATACTATAGACACACAGATACACAGACACACAGACAGACTTACATCTGGAAATCGCCTTATCGTCAGGGGGTTCAAAATAGATATTTCCGTCTTCATCTCGAAACAAAAATTTGCGCATACGCAATACTTTCCCTTCTCATTGGTGGGCCGGGAGGGTAATAATCATGTCATTTATCGCCCAATAGTTGCTATTTATGAGATATTTCTATCTTATATTATTATATTGTTGATTTCTTGGTTTATTTACATCTAATTTTTATTGTTAATAAATCCTTACCTTGAAATATATTTTTAGGTATATTAGAGTTCTGCGAGTTATTTGCATTATTCAATGCTTTCAAGCTGTTTCATTATAATTATAATAGGGCTATTATTATTATTATATAACATTTCATTATATAAAGGCTGTTTTTATAATTAACTTTGTGTTTAAGTTTTCAAACGAACCGATATAATTGAGATAGTAGATTGATTTGAATGTAGATAAAGGATAAAACTTAGATTCATGTATATATATATATATATATATATATATATATATATATATATATATATATATATATATATATATATATATATATATATATATATATATATATATATATATATATATATATATATATATATATATATATATATATATATATATATATATATATATATATATATATATATATATATATATATATATATATATATATATATGTATATATATATATATATATATATATATATATATATATATATATATATATATATATATATATATATATATATATATATATATATATATATATATATATATATATATATATATATATATATATATATATATATATATATATATATATATATATATATATATATATATATATATATATATATATATATATATATATATATATATATATATATATATATATATATATATATATATATATATATATATATATATATATATATATATATATATATATATATATATATATATATATATATATATATATATATATATATATATATATATATATATATATATATATATATATATATATATATATATATATATATATATATATATATATATATATATATATATATAGTTAACTGTCTTTTTAGAAAGCCTCAATAATTTTTCTTCCCTCAATTTCACGTGGAACGTGTCTGACCATAGGGTAACGTATCTTGATGTGAACCTGACTCTTTCGGGAGGCCATTTTCAAACTTCGGTTCATATTAAACCTACCAACCACCAGTTGTACCTTCACTACAGTAGTTTTCACCCTCCACACACTAAGCGCGCGATTCCCCATTCACTTTCTATTCGTGGACATCGCATTTGCAATGAGGATTCCGGTCGGAAGGAATTTCTGGACTCGCTCGAATCAGCTCTGCTGAAAAGGGATTATCCCACTGCATTACTGAATAAACAGATAATTCCGAGCCACAGACGCTTCCAGCAGAACGCCCCCAAAAGTTCTTCAACGATGGAATCCCTGCGCTTATGTACTACGTACTTCCCTGGGGTGGAAAAATTGAGACCCATTCTTAAAGATTTATTCCCCATTATTTCTTCCAGCCCGCTTACTAAAAGCCTTTTATCGGCCCCACCCAACATCGTGTACCGGAGACCTCCCAACCTCCGTGATATTCTGTCCCGCACTGCCACTAGTGCCAGCATCAGCACCCCATCACCGCCAGGCTCCTTCCCTTGTAATAAGAGCCGATGTAAAACGTGTCCTATTCATTTTCCCGCCACCGAGTTCACCAGCCCTAACACTACTGAAGTCTACAAAATCAGCACACATGCGGACTGCGCTTCGCAAAACTGCATTTACCACCTACAATGCAGATTTTGTGATGCATTTGATGTAGGTGAAACTACCAATAGACTCAATCTTCGCATGAATAATCATCGTTGCTCAGCCAAAGGAGGCGTATCAAGTCTTCCAATCCCCACCCACGCGCGATCGCATGGCAAAAGCTTCGATGAGTGTTTCACTGTGAAAGTTATTAGGGCATTCCCGGAAAATACACCGGAAATAAAACTTAAAACGTGGGAACTGGGACATATATGGGTACTAGGAGCTTGCCAGGGGTGCGGACTAAACGTCCAACACTGAGTGTTCCATTATTAACACATATCAAAACGAAATTAACATATTCATCGCATACACACACCCACACAATCCAACACACATACTCACACACACTCACCTCCCCACACATATGTAGTTCAAACACTTTTAACACACATGCGCTACAACTATTTTATATATATTTTGTTAATAAAATTTTAAAAAATATGTAATTTTTTAAATTCAAAATTAAACCATTTTAATTTAAATTCACATTATCATCCCGCCAAATCACCATTCTCCCAGTACCACAGAAGAAAAGCGGGTAGCCGTTGGTGACAGCAGCGGATGCCAGTATTCTTCTCGCCGCTAAGGAAGGAGCCACGGGCTCCGAAACGTTCGGCTAAGGTACTCAACTCTATCCCTTTTACTAACCAAAAACCCTAAAGTGTATAAAAATACAAAATTTTCAATAAAAAAGTATATATATATATATATATATATATATATATATATATATATATATATATATATATATATATATATATATATATATATATATATATATATATATATATATATATATATATATATATATATATATATATATATATATATATATATATATATATATATATATATATATATATATATATATATATATATAAATTATTTT